>KQ085973.1:0-135246 GCA_001020605.1 Schizopora paradoxa
GTATATGTACGTAGGTGTTACAAGGCCTAACTAGAGGGTGACACGGACCGCTTGTCCACTTCTAATAAGCTATATATACGTGGGAGCCTTAGGTGGAATCTTATGTAGATGCTTCTCTCACGAATATTTCATTGGAAAGTAGGTGGTCTTGCACACAGTGAGACACGGAACAGCAAGAAAAAATCGTGAGAGGATTGCGTGAGATAAAATTCCCCGGCGGAACAAGTTTTTCAGGCACATACCCAAATTGAGCGAAAACGACTTCAACTCAACCGATTAGCTATAAATAGCAAATCGGAACATTTTGCGAATTCGTCTGCCGTTGCGCTCGTGCCCGTGTCATCCTCGTTTTGCATCGATTTCTTCAAGTCTGTTCCTCAGCGGAGAGCCTGGAGATGTCAAGTTTCAATCAAGTTTGGAGATATCCAAGACGATCAACAACATGCCACGGTAAAATCTCAGCGTGTTACAACGGTGGTTGCATGGACAGTTGCGGTCTGTGAACTTTCAGACTTACAGAAGGAATTGCTGATCTGAATTTCATTACCAAAATGCATGATTCCCCAGCTATACAGATCCTCGAACCCGAAGAAGCTCGTAAATCAGCGATCGCGGTTACTGGTTTCGTGCCGTACCGCGGTCATACAACAAAAAGAAAGGGTAGCCCAAAGATGCCGTCAGACGCAATATCCGTCTCGTCACTCCTATGCTCTCTTCGATGAACGTGAAGAAGGTAAGTATCCTCTAAATCCAACTCCAGTCGACGCCGAACGTCTAACTCAACGACTGGAAACATCTATCTATCTAGTTCTGTGCTATTGCTTCATTCTCGCCGCCGTCAACCGACCCTCGTCGACGCTTCTATGGAAACTGAAGACGGAGAGCACCTCAGGCTGTCGTTGGGAGGATGATCATGATCGTGTCGATGAGGTTCACTGCGGTTTCTCTTGGATGCAAACTTACTTTCCCCAAAGGTATTTACGTGCTTTCAAGGTGATTAAATCAGAACTCCCTGATCTTCACCGCGTCCGGCGAGCACTATAATCCCATCATCACAATGATGATCATGGTCCACCGTCACTTCTAAAAAAACCTTTCGACTTTAGCACATCTCAGTCACGACGGCTTAACCAATGACCACGATGACCTTTGTCTTTACCACGCCTCTCAGACGATGCTGTACGGTAGATACGGCTACTTGAGGTAGTCAAAGGCTTCGCTTCGTCTTCCTTCATCTCGCCCCTCCCCCTCTCCGTGCATCTTCCTCTGTCTTGCGCCATCGCGTGACATAAAAATTATTTCTCCTTATGAGGCTTCCTAGCGCTCTCGTAGGCCGCCGGAGGTCGAAAAGGGACAAGGTCGTCTCTAGAGAAGACGTAAAATGCAAACGATGTGAGTTCGTACTGTCCTCTTCGTGTTGATTGGTTCTTACACCTCGATGTCGACTGTCAACCATCGATGAAGACGGCGATTCAACGAGAGGAGTGTACGAACAGGTAGAACCGACAGTCAACGCTTGGTGGAGGAAAACTCTGCGGATCGCGCCCACGTTCGCGCTTTTACTTGCAGGGACCGCTTTGATGCTTGCACATCATTTCTTTTTCGCATTTTTGGACTCGAAGATCATCGATCCTGGGGCGTCGGACCTTCCTCCCATCCTCAGAGACCAAACGACTCCTCACATTATCGGCACCCTCATCGCGCATGGAGCGTGTGCAGTGCTTTCAATGGTCATCGGATCTATCTTCGCCCAACTTTTTTGGGAGAAAGTCAGGACTCGCCGTTACTCAATCCAACAGATCGACGCTCTCGTCCAAAGTGGTCGAAGCTCACTCCACTTATCCATGTTTCGAACCATGACCGCGACACCACTTTTGTTCTGTGTTTCCCTCATTGCAGCAAGCATGAGTCTCATTGTTGTCCTTTCACGTGGCGCCTTGACAGTTACCTCCGCACTACAACTTTCGCGAATGTGCCTCGTCCCGACGGCTCCCAACTTGGTAGAAGTCAGAATGGATCCTGACACATTATTATCAAGGAATTGGGACAACGTTTGTAAAAAGGTCTTAGGAGCAGGAACGTACATGCCTCCATTTCGAACAGAAACTTGCGCGGAAGGTGCTGCAACTTGCTCGTACAACATTTCTTTTACTGGGCCGGCGTTTAAATGTTTCGACATCAGTAATCAAACCGATTTCGTTTCAACACTCAACACATCCCTTGTGGATATAAACAACGGCACCCGTTCACGTCAATCTGGCCTGATATGGAGTGGATCATGGAAAAATTCTTCTATTCTTGTTTCAACATGGGACATGGTGAACAATGTGATGCAGGCAAATAACTGCACGGTTTACCTGGCAGCTTACAAAGTTGGATTAGCATTGGACGAGGACTTCGTGAAAGTGCAAGTTCTAAACATTGCCATGGAGTCCATTGCAAACACTGGAGGCCCGGAGGGAGATAAATTAGATACTGCAATGAGTGCATACATTGGCGCTGCGATGAACGCTCTGGAAACCACGATAAATGTAGGAGCCAATGGAGATGTTGAAGTAATCGAGACTTATAAAGGGATCGAGTCCAGCAATGGCATGTTACCAAATAGCGGAATATTTGTCACAACTCCGTCGGGAAACCATACCTGGACCGACAACATGACAAATGTCCTAACTGCATACATGCAGAATATTTCCATCAGCTTACTCTCAGGAAATCTCTACAACAACGGAACTGCTGGAGACGAAGTACCTCTGGACCTACCATACATCAATTCCACATGCATTTCAACATGGGATGGTTATCACTATTCCCCGTTTCGTTTATTGTCAGTCTATGGTGTTGCTCTAATAAGCACGCTATTGATTGCAATACCAGGAATTTTATTGATTCTACGTAACGGCGTCGAGGAGAAATTTGTACTATCACACATTGTCCTGGCAAGTTCGAACTTGAATGCACAATTCCTCGATGTGCCCAAGACCACCGTCAGAAATCCTGAGGCCGAACTTCCAGGACACGTAAAATCCATACAGTGTAGCTCGGCTCTGGATCAGGAGTCAAGATATAGAAACTTGCCTTCGCTGTTAGCGAAACGTACGTTATAAAATTTGCGGTTCTCAAAGCTTCGCTACAGCATTTTAAAAATCATGATTTACAGCGTTATCCATATTTTCAACAACTTGGACATGCTTTCAGGGCGAGCTTCAAACACGCAGAATTCAAATGCTCGTTCTCGTATTGAGCGGTGTTTTCTGCGCGGTCATGCAACATCTTTATTACTCGTTTCTCGACGGAAAACCCCCTACTTCTTGGATCACTAATCAGTCTGTCGTAAGCGACACAGGGATCATCATTGCTTATGCAGGCCAGACCTGCTTTGCCACAGCGATCATCGTGTCTTCTTCACAGCGTTTTTGGCGTATTATGCGGAAAAGAGGACACACAGTCTCTCAAATTGATGCTCTCATGAGGGTGCAGCACAACCCGTTCTCATCCTCGCTGCTCCATTGTACTCATTCTTCATGGTCGCTGGTCATGTCCGCTTTCATTGTCGTTTTGACGCCCTTCATTTCCACGATTACACCAAACTCGATCAAAATATCATTCAACCAACTTCAATCAAACGAATGCGTTGTGAAAAATCCACGCAACCTAACTTCTCTGGAAACACTCAACGTTTCCGACTACTCTGTGCCACAGAATGCGGTCTATCTGTCCGGGAGTTATTTACCTCCCGAAAATTTATGTAGCGCAGACTTCGGATTTCGGTGCAGCTATCGCGTTGACTTCATTGGACCGGGCTTTTCATGCAGCAATATCACGATATCAAGCAATCTAGCCTCCTTCAAATTCGCGGACTATAGTCGCGCTTGGATCTCCTCCTTGGCCGGAGATAGCGCTAATCGGACGATGCGGTTGTCAATTCAAACGTGGAATGCGGAGGGATCACTTTACCGGGCACTGGATTGCGCAGGCGTAACACGTTCTTACTCTCTTCTAATCACGCATAATGTCTCATCAAAGATTGAAGTCGTCGGTTCTAATGTGCTTTCACCCGTCCTCGTGGATCCAGGTGTCAATCTGTCGATGTTCGAATTCGCACCGGCCGGTGATACACACGGCATAAACTCGTATGTCACATTTATGCAGCAATACCTCCTTTACACAATGGGAATACTGGAAGGTGAAATCTTCATCAGCAACGGGACCGGTGATGACTTGAGTTCCTATTCAGAAGAACCATTCTCAAGTTTGTTTTCTTCTCCGGGAATATTTTTCTCAACGGATGCCTATTGGAATATCGTCTTCGACACCAACATGATCGAAGATTTGGAGTTATTCGCACAAAATGCGACCTTGAGTCTCCTTTCCGGTAAAATTTTCGCGCTGGATAGCCCTGATGGTCCCGATCTTTTGGAGGATTTCCGGACGAATTGTACCTATAGCGTCACATCATACGACTACTCACCATCGCGCCTTTTCACTACCTACGGAGTCGCAATCTTCCTTACGCTTCTATGCACTGCCGGGGGGCTTCACGCGGTCAAGTGCAACGGCGTCGATGAATCCATGAATTTCGCTCGATTCCTCCGCGCCGTTTCAAACGAAAGAATGTTGAACGTAAGGGAGATGATCGAGATGGAGACTATGGTCAAGGCGGACAACGATCCCGAGGGAGGTTTCGCACCAGTCCTTGAATCTGACATATAGTTACATGCGTGTGAGTGTCTCAATATTGGCTAATCCAAAAGCTCACCTAAGAACTTATTCTTTTCGGTAGAATTGCACTCGGAGACGCTCGCGACTCTCAGTTTTCGTCGATTTCATCTTAAGGCCTACAGATCGGAGATGGTGGTGCAGCCTCTGCGGCGAAGTCGGTCATTCACGACCAGCTTTATTGACGAGTGAATCTCCGTTTCTCACTAAAAGAACAAAAGGACTTTGTGATCTCGTCTCGCGTTTCCTGCGTTCAGAATATGGCGATCTACGAATTATGTTATGTGCGAATTTGCGAAATGATTACTCACTTCCAAGCGAAAGGCGGTTTATCTCTTCGAGTTTGGGCCCATTCAAGAGAATTTCCAGCTCGCGAGAGATCAAGATCTTCTGGGAGAGAACGTGATAACGCAGTTTCGGAACTGCGAGAATTTGTGAGGAATGGGGAGTTTATTCGCAAGTACGATTCGCTAGTGAATAACAGCCTTGCGTAGTATTCTTGCACCAGTTTCAAGACGCACGCCTTCGCTGAAAAGTTGGAAAGTTGAAGCTTGCCCACTAATGAATCGAAGGATGTTAGCTTCGGCATTCGATGAATAGGTCCGTCGCTTTGTGCCCGCTTCGACCCGACGTAGAAATCTTCAAGCAAGTTCGGAAGCAAGCTCGGGAAATGTCGAAACGATAAATGTTGAAGTGTATTGACAGGTTCTATTCAGTGAAATCTTTTTAAAACTTTAGAGAAACGACGACCTTCGTCACAGATGTCAGGCTATCCATCGACAGAACACCGAATCTTGAGAGACAGACACTTGACGAGGAGTGGCACTTCATAGATGAAATGACCAGCGGGTTTCGTCACTTGCAGAAGCGTTACACGTCCAACATCTGTCCAGTGGTAAAAGCCTCCTCGAAACTGAGCCATATCGATCTTTAGCTTAACCCGCGTCGAAAGCGTGAAGAAGACTCACTAGTTCGCAGACATCCACCGCCATTTCCGTCACCCCAACGTGCCGATTCCTTCTCAGAATCGCCTTGTAACTCCATCCACTTCAGTCCGAGCCTTAATCAAGCCAAAGCCAGATAGAAAAGTAGATCGCGCTGTCTTTCGTCGAAGGTCTTGTCCTCGTTGTCGATTGGCCTTTCGTATCGGTAGACATCAAGCGTCCTGTTACGACTTTCTCCTCTCGCACCGGCTTGCGCATCTTCAAGCGGCTAATTTATCGTTGGAACCATTGTATCCCTTTGCTGGGTAGAAAAGTTGGCTTAGGGGGATTGCGTAGAATGCATGGCGGTCGTTGTCGCCGTCGTCCATGTCGGCTCAACAACGTTACACGAGGCTCGCAAATCGCCGAATCATTTTAAGCTCCGCAAAGTGCCGCGAGAAAGCTCAAGCACTCCTTTGTTTGCTTGAACTTTTCGTCTACCGTTGCGGTTAGGTTCTTACTGCTCAGTGTTAGTATCGATACCTTCGACGCTTCATTGGTGCAGAGATATCGGCAAATATGACTGGCGCTTGGAGATATCTGAGACGATCAATAACTTGCCCCAACGAAAAACCTCAAGAACATGGTCACGGCACGGCGGCATGGACAGCAAGTCAGCTACAGTAAGTAGACTCCCAGACTTGCAGAAGAGAAGACTGATCTGACAATCATGACCCACAATCATCGCTGCCCAGATGTATACGCAAACTTGAAGATTTTTGTAATCAATGCGGTACGTTGAACATGGATACTAGGATCCTCCTACCTTGCCGCAGTCATCCAACAAAAAGACAGAATCGCCCAAAGATGCCGTCAAATGCGATATCCATCTAGTAGTTCTTTTATTCTTGCTGATGCACGCGGATGGGGAAAACCACTTGCAGATCCGGAGAAAAGATTATCAGCAAGATTCTCGCGAAGACACCCACACGTCTCCAGGGGACAAATCGACAACAGTTGAGTGTCTGTATGTATTTTCCACAAAAATCCTTTCATTTGCTACATACAGTATCTCAGCTCTCGAATCCGCAGTTATCTCTGAATCCTCGTTCCACACTCTCAAGATCGCCATTAGCGATCGCTCGGCGATGCAACGCGCGAAGCGGCCACTATACATATTTCTTCTCTTCTCTCTACAAGGCCCTGCCAGTGGTACGATACCATTCCGCAGAAGCGCGAAGGGAAATCGAGATCTGACCTCTATCAGATTGCGCCTCTGACATACGATGGGAAGGCCAATACCCAGCAACGTCAAAACAGATCTCGCCTCTCATGTCGTACGATCTCGATACTCAGTAACTCAACACGCTTCTCGCCAAGATCACGTCTCCAGGACGATATTGTCCATTCAAATACTTCGCGAAAGCGAGACCTTTGCTCTACATTCGATACTTCATTGACCCTCTCTCTCATTGCGATCGAAGCATCTTCTGCGTTACTTTACGTCCTTATTGTTCGACACGTCAGGGATATATTTGCGAGCGGTGTTCTCGCATTCGAGACATGAAGCTCCTCTTATCCATTCCAGGGTCACGAAGCTTAATCAGGAAGAAAGACGTTCAAAGTGAGTTTGCTTGATTTTAAGCATGCACGGTCATTAACCCTACTTTCAGACGACGATTGTTTCGCGAGGGGAAAATACGGGCCGGTGGAGGACACGCCCTCCGCAGGAGGCGCAAGGGAGAGGAAACTCGTTCGCATCATTCCAACGGTGGTGCTCCTGCTGGCTGGGATTGCACTTATACTTGCGCATCACTTCTTCTATGCGTACTTGGACTCGAAGATCATCGACGCTGCGGCGTCGGATCTTCCACGCATTCTAAGGGATCAAACAACGCCGTTCACCGTCGGGACAGTCATCGCGCATGGAGCGCGCCTCGTGCTTTCGATGGCCGTAAATGCCACGTTTCCGCAGCTTTTCTGGGAAACGCTCAGGTCTCGCAGACATTCTGCGCGAGAGATCGATGCCCTTGTTCAATGTGGCCGAAACCCATTCCACCCCTCTGCGATGCGCTCCCTAATCACAGCTCCTCTTCTGCTTCTCGTCTCCCTCATAGCGGCAGGCATGAGCGTCGTCGTCATCATTTCGCCCGGCTCCCTCACAGTTTCTTCCACATTTCAGCGCTCGGACGCTTGCGTCGTTCCTACAGTTCCGAATTTGACGGAATTGAAGTACGATCTCAATGCACCTACGGACTTCATTCCTCAGAAGATTCAAGCTACAGGAACGTATATCCCCCCATTACGAGCAGATGTGTGCATCACTGGCGCTCCATCTTGCTCGTATAACGTCTCTTTCTTGGGTCCAGCACTCAAGTGTCTCGATGTCAGCGATCAAACCGACTTCGCGGCGTCACTCAACTCCTCCGATGCAGACAGCAGCGCACCTTTCATGATATGGAATGGAACATGGTCCCCTCAATATCCTGTCGTTTTAGTTACGACGTGGGACTTGGTAAACAACGTCACGCAAGCAAATAACTGCACGGCGTACCAGGCAACTTACCAGGCTGGAGTCACACTCAATCAGAACTATTCAACCTTGGATATATGGGACGTTGCCTTGGAGTCGACTGGGTACGCGGGTAATGGGACTATGCCTTGGGGTAATCTTATGGACTTATACATCGCCTCCGCGGTGCAATTTTTAGAGGGCACTGTCTTTGCTGGACCAAATGGGTTTCTTCAGGAACTAGACAATAGCATCAATACGTTGTCGAATAGCAGGTTTTTCGTCACGACTTCTTCGGGCAATCACACTTGGAGCGACAATATGACAAACGTCCTCACGTCGTATATGCAAAACGTTTCTATCAGCTTATTATCGGGAAGCGTCGGCATCAACGACAGTGCCAGTGACACTTCGCAGAACTTAATATTTGTCAATTCCAGCTGCGTCTCCTCATGGGATGCGTACGTCTATTCCCCCACCCGTCTACTATCGACATACGGCGTTGCTTTCATACTCGCACTGTGCATAGCGATACCTGGGATCTCATTGATTCTTCGAAACGGCGTCGAGGAAAAGATTGTGATATCGCACATTATCCAATCTGCTTTGAATCCGCAGTTCTTCAATACCTCCAAAGACACTGTCGAGATGACACAAGCACGCACGATCCGACGCATTTCAGGGCATTCAAATAATGCCTCTCACACACAGATCGGAATTACCCTTGAATACGACATTCACGGAACAAATATCGGCTATATGTCGTCTTCAAATTGTACGTCTTTGAGCTCAAGTTACGTTTTCGCTTCGGTGCCGATAATAACGAAATTTCTTCAGCCTTATCGAGATTTGTTTCGATTTCGAGCTTCCAGACGAGACTTCAAGCAAGCAAAAGCCAGATGGTGATTTTCACTCTCGGTGGAATTCTCTGCATGGTCATACACCACCTTTTCTGTTCCTTCCTTGATGCGAGATCCCTAAATTCGCCGATCTCTCACCCTCGATGGATCACTAAACAGCGAGTCGTCAGCGATATTGGAATCGCGATCGCTTATGCTGGTCAAGTTTGCCTCGCGGCTGCGATCGCCATTTCTTCTCAACAACTCTTTTGGAATATTTTGAGGAGAAGAGCGCATACGATCTCTCAGATCGATTCTTTGATGAGGATGCAGCAAAACCCGTTTTCGACTTCGCTGTTTCGGTGCACTCAAGCCTCTCTAGCGCTGATCGTCGCTGCATTCATCTCAGCCTCGTTACCTATTATTTCCACATTTGCACCAAACTCGATCAAACTCTCATTTGACCACATAAAATCAGCCGAATGCACCGTTAGGACTCCGCGCAAATTGACTACCCTTCATACGACCAACGTATCCGACTACTCGGTCCCAATCAACTCAGTTTTCATGTCTGGATCATATTCATCGCCCGCAAACCTATGCAACGCCGATCTCGGGCTTCAGTGCAGCTACAATATTGATTTTTTTGGCCCGGGATTACACTGCAGTGATGTGACGACTTCGAAAAACTTCACGGCCTTCAAAGATGCGAATTTGCTAGGCCATGGTCCAAAGCCTCCCGAAGCTCTCAATGTATGGCTTTCTTCCATCGCAGGAGATGACAAAAATCGGACATTGCGGTTGTCTGTGCAAACATGGGATCCGGAAGAGTCGGTCTTCCAGGCATTAGACTGCGCAGGCGTGATACGCTCGTATTCTTCGGTGGTTACACATGGCTCCTCGTCAACGATCGAAGTTACTCGCTCGGATGTGCTCTCACCTGTTTTGGTGGATCCCGGAAGTAATTTATCCATATCATCAATGGACTCCAATACGATTACCCCCAGCAATGTCTCCTTCACACAACAGTATCTCTTTTACACGATGGAGATGGTACAAGGGGAATTTGCGATCGGCGTTGGATTCAAGGCGTTTAACGTTCAAGGACTGTTTCATATGCCAAATATCCTGTCTTCGAGCACCGCCGAACAGACTGTTAGCTGGAACAAGAACATGGACCAGATTCTAGAGCAATTTGCTCAGAACGCGACCTTGAGCCTGCTATCTGGTCAGATATTTTTGTTGAATAGTGGCGATGGCCAAGATATCCTCGAGGATTTCACGACGACTTGCGATTATGTGATCACAGCATACGAATATTCGCCGTCACGTCTTTTCGCAACCTACGGCATTGCAATCGCCCTCACCATTTTGTGCGCGATAGGCGGCGTTTATGCTATTCGGCGCAACGGTTTCGACGAATCCATGGACTTTTCACGGTTTCTCCGCGCTGTTTCGAACGAGAGGATGTTCAACTCTAGGGAGAGGATCGAAATGGAGACCGCGATCAAGGCGGACAACGATGTTGATGGAAGTTTCGCTCCGTTTCTCGAAAGTAAGATGTAACTGCATAAAAGCTACTCATTCTTTAGACGATGCGGTTTGCAATTTCATTTAAATTTATATCACTGACAAAATTCTCTTTGAATTTGAACGAGGTACTATGTGTATATCTTTTCGGGTTGGATTTCCTCGGAACTAGAACGTGAAAATATCAAAGGAAGCGACTCCGGACTTCAATTCGTTAGAACCAGCATACACAGTAGATTCTGACGACTTACAGCGATATTTGAGCGATTCAGACCTAAGAGGTGATTTTCATCCATCAACACGCCATTGTAATTGAAGGTCTCTTTAGATTCGACCTCAATGTAAGGCAGTCCATTCGATCCGTTGCTTGTAAAAACGCGCTCCCAGGACATCAACGGTCTTGAATCCGTAACCAACACCCTCCTACCATTCATATCGTCAAAGACGCCGTTCTTCATCTCCCATTTTGCTCGGCGAACAGCGACAGGATTATAATCACGGACAACGATGTGATTGGGATCTCCGCGCATGAAAACTTCCCTTTGCCCCGTCGTCGTAGTGATCCACGGCGTGTGGAAATTATCGTTGAAAACCCAGCGCGTCGAAGGTGGCCCCCAGTCATCCCAAGGTATCGTGACCGTCTCTAACAATTCTTTTGGCGCAAGCAAATTGGATTCACACCACGGATGTGCTTTGCGTACGCGATGCAACAGGCTCGACCGATGAACTACGAAATTGATCGGAATTCGACCGAAACCGATCCTCGCCGTCAAAGTCATCCGGAAAATTATGATGGCCTTCTCTGCGTCACTTGAGAATAAAGCCCGGCAACTCCTTTCAGTGCCTGGAGCGTAAGTTCCGTCCGATTGGGTTCCAAATGGATTCGGGTCGGCTCTGCACGCAATATTGTCGTAGACGAGTTCGAACACCGGTACAGGGAGCAGGAACGACGCTAATCGAGCGAAGGATGTCCTGGGCGATTGGGATGCTTCTGTCGTCTCCGTTGCAGGACTTGCAATATTATGGGGTATATGCATGGCGTCTAAGCATCTTCGTTCCATATTCGTCATAACGAATATCTGGGGAGTGAGGAAAACAAATCCCTCCCAAACACCTTGAGGAGAATCTTCCTCCTATGAGGTATAAGAACATGTTTCCATAATTGCGAGGAGGAACCGACGTACCACAATAATTTCTCCAGAACACCAATTAATGAGCAATAGCCTTTCCCTCGAGCTACTGGAACTCCAGCTTAGGAGGAGTAATAGGTGACATCCGACAATTTCCATCATTATCGACAAATTCCCCCATGTTGATTGCGTCGGTCCCAAATCAATAGTGGGCTTCCTCGCAGCAGGATGGTATGCGCCGGTGGAAAACTGGCGTATGGTCAATGCCATACGTTGTGCGGGGCTTGCGTTCGAATGTCATTAAGCCAGCATAACCAATTCGCATGTCGATGCAGACGCACCCGCGTGTCAGTTCGATCAAACCGATCAAGTCGTGTTCATCTATACAGAGACCAAAATCCACGATAGTTGCGTTTTCTTCCGCCTTGATCTCGCCCCAATCGTCTGTGGTATCTCTCTCTCCTCCCGGATGCGTCGTGCCTTCATTGTCCGAGCCGTTGTTCTTGTTGCTGTCTTTATACCTCGATAGGTCGGCAAATCGAAGGAACTTGGTCTTCTTGTCGATAAAATCGAAGATCGAAGGTCCTTGTACGCCCCCCAAGACGTAAAACCCCGAAGAAATATCGTACAGAGTGGAACAATGATGTGGCACCTTGACTGACACGCGGTGGGTCATGTCAAGCGTCCGCCATCTCTCTTCCCGGCACCTCAGCGCCCTTAGTCTTTCATCTTTATTCATTGATGATGCTCCCTTAGTGACTCCTGCTGCCATGAGTTCATATTCAAGCTCCAGAAGATTCTTGAATAGGTTGTTGCAACTCTTGTTCAAGGACGAAACTGCGAGGAGATCGTAGGCGTCGAGCGAGAAGAATATCCGAACGATGACTTCCACCGGGAGATTTGTGAAAGAAGCAGAGCTCGAGATGCTCATTTTCTGTAGTTTGAAAGTGGTTGTAGATCTTGAGTACTTTGAGGGCTCGAAGGTGATTGAGTCAATGAGTGCGACGCGATGTGAGTGGAGACAATGAAGAAGTGAATGCTGTGCAACACCCGTGACCACGAGTTGCCAATTATCCCGCGGTTTACTTTTTCTCAGCAAATCATTCAATTTCCTCACAATATTCACGGGAAAAGTGGGAGTTTCATTTCGTAAGAGCAGATCATAAGTCTAAATTGCCGAACAATTTTTGAGACATGCTTCTTGTGGCGAACTTTATCAATCGTCCAGACTGTCGCAGGGCGACGCGACATGAAACGTATTATGACGATTATACTACGGTCTCCCGTTGACTTGGTCTCTCAATTGTAACGTAATGTGTCTACGATTTCTATTCTAATCCCTCAAATTACTAGACTTCAAAACCAGGCCTGCACTTGTTAACCATCTTTCAATGTTCTCCGTTTGGATTTCAGCGCATTCACGGAGGGCTATCGACTCCTTCAACGCTTGAGTCAAAGATATCGCTGGCAATCCCATCGCGTCTTTCGGGAGGGTACGCCCGCTCGCTATTGACCGGTTTTGAGTCGCGATCGATTCGAAGAATTCGATTAGATGGATCGCAGTATTTTCCGCTTCTGAACTTGACGAACTCTCTTTCAAAGATTGAAGCCACAGGTCGTAAGGCACTAGTGGTACGCCAAGCAGGTTCGAAGCTGGTTGAAAGATGGACGTCCAAGATACCGGTTTCGGGTGAGCAAGATGGAGGATACGGGTATCCGAATCGCGCATCTCGACGATTGCTTTTCCAGCAATATCGACGGGTAACCATGACACGTCCTAGCATTTATTTCGCCGATCTCAGAAACTTCACGCATGTCGAAGAGGAAGGCATACGCACCCCATCGAGGTCCGGGAGACTCCCTGTATGCGCGCCCGACTTGAAGATTGCGGGTACCCATTCCTTGGTCGTCCAGAAGCCATTCTTACTCGAGCCGCACAGCTGGCCGACCCGGATGATGACAGGCGTCAATGTTGTCTTCTCTACTGCGTTCATAAGTACTTGCTCGCAAACCCATTTGGATTCACTATATCCAGAACCGATTGCGCTGCTAGCACCGACGGGTGATTCGACGACAGGTCCATCGCCCCCGTAATCTGGCCATGTGTAAAAACTTGCAAGGCCGACCCATAAAATTAGTAGACGTACTTCTCAACACTCCGACGGAACTTGTGAATAAAAATCGCGGAGGGGTTGAAGACGGAGATGATAAAGCCAAGTCGACCAGGCGTCGAGTGAGAGTGACGTTCTTCTCAAAGGAAGGAAGGGACAGATTGAAGTTGACGGAGTACGCTATTCTCCAGGTACTTCGTCAGCCTACTGCAAGACAATACTGAATTCTTGCGCACCGTTATGTATGATATGGGTTATTCTGTTTTTGATCTGCGTCGCGGTTGAGAAGTAAGCATCGAAACGAAATAGGGAAGCTTACCTTTCCGAATGTCAGGGAACTTAATCCAAAACCATCTTGATCCAAATCGCCCTCCAGCAGGACCAATTTTGGACACGATAGCAAAGAAAGATCAATTGCTCGCTCGACGATCGCTTTTCTTTGCCTCTGTTCTAACGGCAAGTTGCCTTTTCTGTTCAAAGCGTAGACGCAAGATACGTCCGGACACTCAATGAGGCTCGATAATATCGTCGAACCTAGTCCGCCAGTCGACCCCGTGAGTAGCACAACGCACTCGCCTGACCGAGCATCCGAGCATCTTGACGGGCGATGCATCGGAAACTCTTCACTATATTTCGATACCATTTCGTGCATAGCTTCCACTCTTCCCTTCGTCTGAAGAGTCTCGGAATTTCCTGAGTGCGTGAGAGATTGGATGAAGTTTGATAACATGGAGATCGTGGGGTACTCGTAAATGAAATTCATAGGAATTCCCCTCGTATCGACCTCGGTTGACTTTCGAAGAGCGTTCAGCAAGGTATTCCTTATCCATGTTGCTTGTAGGCTATTCATGGTCAGAACGGAACAAGAACACGCGCCTACGCTCACCTATCACAGCCCATTTGAAATAGATCGTCGTCGTCGCCGAGTGTGCGCCGGAGCACGCTTACGACGATGGAACGTACGAATAGAATCGTAGATTCGGTTGTCCAATCCAATGGGATGTCAGCGTCCGGCTGCGACGTCTCTTCTACCTCTTTGTAAAGCTCGTTTATCTCCGTATCGTACGTATTTATTATTGCTTGCCTTCGAGCCGTATTTTTTGCTGTATACGTGAATGGCTTCGAAGGTTTCGATACTAGGATCATCTGCAAGATAAAAATGTGAGCTCAAAGACCTTGTGATAGGCGACACTTGTAATAAAACTTACCTCCTTAAAAATCCTAGAGTGCTGTGGGGCGAAGTTGTTCATTCGCTCCACGGATGGCCTATCAATACGATTAGAAGGAGAAAGCTTTTTGTCACGACGACGCACCATATCTTATTACGAAATGTAACACGTGCATTTCCATCCATTGGATCGAATCGCAATTCGGGTTTGGGATCCACAACAACGCCAGCATAGAACCTACCTCGACCGAAAATAACGACAGACTGTATATGTGGATCTTGGTTCAAGATCGTCTCTGTACCCAAGCAATGAATACGGAAAGCTGGCTACAAAACACTCGAGCTCACCTAGAGGACCTGGGTTCGTCTGTGCATCTCCCGTCACACAGATATCCCTATTGAAGATAGTGGAGAGCTTACCTTTTCTCCAGTCGAATGCATGATCTGATCGTCAACACGCCCGAAAACTCGCCAATAACCTGGTTTGGATGGATGTGGGGTCAACAAGTCTTTCGATGCATACGCTGGAGCACCGTCGAACTCCGAATTCAAAACGCACGGCAGGACAAAGTTATTCGGCTGATAGTAAATGCTTTCAGGAAATGAACTTCGACGTGTAAGTTATTATTACCAGAACAACAAGCTCGGCATTGCCGAACCCGTCGGGGATGAATTTGGTGTTGACGCATTCAGCGATGTCGAAGTAATCCCAATCTTTGCCAATAGATTCTAAGCAAATGTCAGTAACTCGATTCGATAATTTGAGTCGGAGACGAACTAGGAAACATATTATTGTATATACCGCTCTCCGTGCTAGTGGATCTGATCAGTCAGAAGGGTGGATAAGAGATCAAAATAAAATTATTTACCATCCGAAGAACATGAAAATCGAAATCCCTTCAGCAGTGAGCGCATCGCCCACCGCTTTATTCAGAGGGCCCCCAGAGAAAACCTATCGTCAGGTTCAGAATTCGTTTACAGAAAGTATCTAGGTTAAAATGTTCTTACAACTCCGTCGATCGACTTCAGGTGCCGGACACACTCGGGTTGCCGTGACCATGTCTATAAATAATAATTCAGTGAGATTGATAAAGTCTTCTTGAAATGCTTTACCTCGATGAAAGTCGGTACGCAGAAGATGATGTCGCTCTTGGTATGGATGGCACCTCGCATGACGGTTTCGGGCGTCGGCTGCATTGCGGGTGTTTGTGGGCGGAAAGACGATAGGACAAGTCCTACTGATGCCTATCAAAATTTCGTGTAAACAATTAAGTAACGAAAAACAGGTGACTGCGCTTACTGTCCATCCAGTCAACATCATTCCCATTCCATGAAACATGGGCACCGAGTGGCTCGCCAGTCGCAAGCCACAGAGGTCACGCTCTCCGAAGTCTGAGGGATGTCGTGAGCTACCTAACTTTTACAAAGCTTAGTGAATACTTGCATGGTCGAACAGCGAGCTGCAACATTCGGTAATGCGTCCACGTAATTGGCTTCGGAAAAGCAGTAGATCCAGACGAGTGGAGTATAATTGCTGCGTCCTCCATTTTCGGGCGCTTGAAAGATAGAGGGACGAGATTGTCCCAGTCTTTCCCGCGAAAGAGGTCACCGAACACTGGCATCGGGAATGTCTTCGGGACGGAGTTCTGCATCTTCGCGAGGCACTCAAATGACTCTTCAGCGAGGCCCTTGATGGAAGGTTCGCTCCCAAGCAGCATGTGAGTCGCCTTCGTTTTCTCGAGCAGGTAAGCGACCGCTTGAGGAGAGTTGCGGACGGAGATTGGGAACGCTGTGTGGCCGGCGCGGACGATTCCCACTAAGACCGCGAAGAAGGTGAAGGTATCTGTGTAAATCACATCGGAAACATTAGAGTGAATTGCCGACTAAACATCAACGAAATAATGACCTGCGGTCGAAAGGATAGCTACGACCGTCGGGCGTTCGGGTGCAACATCTTCATCGCCATCCACAGCTTGACGAACGATCCTAGCAGCAGACTGTATACCTCGAGCACCCTCAGGCCACAAGATACGGTGTTCGGCACCCAGATCATCGGAATAGACGAAGATAGGATGGTTTGGTGTCCTCGTAAGGTGCCAGTCGAATAGTTCTGGATAAGTCAAGGAACCGTCCAATGGCGGTGGACGAAAGTCGGGGCAAGTCAAAGCCTGCGTATTTGGGGGCGGCGGGATCGGGAGAGTCATGAAATCCATGTCGTATCGCAGCGTCTTGGGGGGTCGTTGGTTTCGCAGACTTTTGCTGCACAACGAGTGCCATCGTGCTTTTGTACGTTCTCAACACCACCATGCCGTGTGAGAGGGAGATGAGGTGGTCCTCGTACCGAAATTTCGAACTCACCCTTTCGAAGCACCCGGGTTCCATAGAACTGGCTAATTTCCCCGAAAGTCGTCTCCCTGCAAAGTCGCGAGGACTTGGCTCACAGGCTCGGCGGCCAAACATATGAGCATGGAAATAACGACAAAATCGCCATCTGGAGGAAGAGATGGGTTCAACGAATGTCCGAAGGAATGAACTTGAGAGGCGGTGGAATGGGATGAAGTTTGTGCGACCATCTGTTCGAGGAATTCAAGAGAGATCATGAATTATCTGGTAAGGCCTTGACTTTCATGATTTCGTACCTCAAAGCCATAGATATACTCCAACACACGGGAAAGAAGCTCTTAGTTTTAACAAAAGCCGTGAAAACGTTTTCGATCTTCACTGACATGAGGCGTCGGCAAGTCGGGACCAAGGTGAGAACAGACATCTTCCAAAAACGAGATGATGGGCAGAAGGAGGTGTCTATCTTTCGCAGATAGCTTTAGTTGATGAGTGGATAGGGTATAAATAAGAAAAGGAGTACTCACCATGCATTGGTAAGTCCGTCGTCCGAGTCCCCCATGCGCCCGTTCATACATGTAGTTCACCATCCACAATCCTCGACGAGCCTCTATAGCGCCAGTTTCTCATGAGATCCACGCAAATGATCAAATGTCTTATCCCAATCGTCCTGATTTACTTCAACGAGCCCGTTGGACGCCTATAGTGAGACAAGAAGCAAGCGATTCATAGCAGACGGGTTGGATGTCGTTGACCGTGAGGTTGGGTGCGCAAGGTCGATGTTCAAGTTCACGCGTTCCCTCTCAAACGCTCGTACGAGAAAAATTAGCCATCCTTGTTATCCCTTGTCTCGTTTGAGGTCGATGTGGAGGATATCGCATTTGGCACGTAGGAGTCGTACATGAAGGTGGGAGGCAAAGAGTCGTTGCAGGGGAGGACGCGAATTGGACCGTGACCACGATGTCCATGTTTCCACTCGACGACCTCAAGGCCTCTTTCCTCTTCGAAACCACGACGATCTCACAAACTACGATTGGGTATGGTGAACATGAATCTTCGTTCGGGTGGGATAAGATGAGATTGGATGGTCGCGTACAGCGGTTATGACTCGGAGGGTGAGGAAGGAAGGAAGGCGACGGCGACGACGTTGACGACGATGTCTATTCAGTGATTTACGAATCATCCAATTCAGGTGCGTTATCGCAGCTATGCTCCCTTGACTAGCTTATGCTAATCGACGTGACACTTTTGTAGACGAAAGGCAACAGAATCTTCAAGACAACACCTTTCCGATGCGAGACTTCGAGGTCTTATGATGCAGACGTTTGCACGACGACAAATTGGAATTCGAAGGTGCCAGGTGAATCACAAGGACTCGGGCGACCGTTCACGCCGAAATCATATATGAAGATCCTCATCAGATGCTGTCGACTTCACGCAGCTCGGCCTCTTCGCATTTGAAATCATACGCAGAGTTTTTAAGTCCCCTGAACTCGAACCTCTCTGACGAAAGCTTTGCTCGAGGGCTTAACTTTCTATCTGGCTTCGTGAATCTGGTCGAATCACCTCTACGCAAGTCAAGCTTTCAACCCTTAGCCTGACCACTGGGAGCCTGGATAGAATCCACGAGCGACCGTGAAATGACCAGGAATCTTTCGCTTGAGACAGATACCCCCCTTCACCGCGAAGGTACACGTTTTCAAGAAGATCTTCAAACTGTCTTGAAAATCAGAACTCGAATTTCCTCAAATCTCTGAAATCAACCAAAACCACCTGCTGTTTCAAGCGGACGTGTCTGTTTGGCACCCCCAGTTGAACGACAAATGTGTCACGCAACCCTGGGGTTGCGGTCGGAGGGATTGAAGCGGAGCACAAAACCGGCACTTCGACGGTCAAGTTCCTTCGTCTTGTACAAGTCCAAAAACAGTGCATATAAAGAGACTTGTGTGACATGCCGTATACCTCGTCTACTAAGCGCTACAATGTACACACAAAGCACGAACATTGGAACAAGACCAGAACATCGCGGCGATGAGACCTTTTAGTAAGCAAAGCGCATGTAACGATGGATATCCAATGGGGAATACGAACTGTAAACAGTAACAAGAACACGGCGTCACGACATTTGCAATGGCCCCCGTCGATAGAATCCTCGTTCTCCTTTTAGTCGAGTGTCGGGGATCGTTATAAAAGTATGGATCGCCCGTTCCCCAGAACGATGGATTACGCTGTCTGTCGAGGGCAAACCCACCCGCCATGGGTGCGCGCCTGCCGCTACACTTTCTTCCTCAACACTGGCACCATCCCAACTATGTCGCTGTCGCTTACTATCTTTTGTTCGTGCTCTCCGCGCTCTTTACCATCGTACTTGGACTATTGCTCCGTGCTCTCTTTATCGTCGCAATGCTCGCTTTCGTTTCTCCTATGCTTTCGGCTCCTTCTCTCGAAGGCTCACCTGTCATCAAACTTTCAAGCACGGAAGTCTCTTCTTACAAGCCATATACTCTCTACTCAAGCATCGCATACTGCTCGCCATCGATCATAGGGAATTGGAGCTGCGGAGGTGAATATAAATTTGAATTATTTCGGTGCTCACTACAGTAGTCTAACCTTATCATGTTATCGCCTTATAGGAAATTGCGATGCCCTCGCTGGATTTTCTCCGACTTTCTGGGGAGGAGATGGAACTGACACTCAATATTGTGAGTCACTTCAGCCTCTCAAATCTCACCTCTTTATCCTGACGGTCATCTCTTATCAAAGGGTACGTCGGCTTCGATCGTACATTGAACACAGTCGTCGTCGCGCACCAAGGAACGAGGGCGAAATCACTGTACGTCGACAATCCGCGTTCTAGGACGTACGACCTTTCTGATCTCTTCGAAGCAAGTCGCTGGTTATCGATTTGAATGTCTTCATGACGCCACTCAACTCTACACTCTTTCCTGGTCTCCCTTCTTCCATCGCCGTCCACAGCGGGTTCGCCGATTCTCATGCTCGTATTGCAGAGGCCGTACTCTCCGCCGTCAACATGACACTCACAATGCACGCCAGCCTTTCACCCTCCGTCACGCTCACAGGCCATTCGCTCGGCGCAGCACTCTCCCTCCTCGACGCCATCTACCTATCACTACATCTTCCGGATAGCACGCGCTTCAAGTACGTCGGCTTTGGTCTGCCTCGTGTTGGAAACCAGGAGTTCGCGAATTACGTCGACGATTTAGCCGTTCGATTCGATTCCGAGTTGAAGAATGGAACCAGCTTCACGAGGATAACGGACAAGAGAGATTTAATCCCTATCAATCCGGGGAAGTTCATGGGGTTTCGCCATCCAAGGGGAGAAGTGCATATTGATGACTCTGATGAGTGGAATGCCTGTCCAGGTACGGAAAACCGCTCGTTTTGTCATGCTGGAATGATATGTTTTAATTCGCTCTTCCATAGGTCAAGACAATCCTTCGTCTTCATGTATTGTTGGCCAAGTTCCAACTGATTTCGAAGGCCGCCTTTCGGATCATCACGGCCCATACGATGGCGTGTACATGAACTGCTAGATCGAATTCACACTGTTCCTGTTGTATCTGGATGTATTACGAAAAAAAATTACAAGATACCCAATGTGCGGGTAATAGTTATTCGAGAGCGTGGAGTACAAAGAGACGTCGGCGATTGCGTGGAAGATGAAGCAGGAGTACAATGAGAAAAGCCCAGAAAATGAGATGCGAAAGTCCAAATGACGCGAGTGAGAAGCAAGAAAAACGAGGAAAGAAACATGGGACTTCAACTATACGTGGTGGGTACAAGGCTGAGTTGACCATCCGCACTTCCGTTCGCTGTCAATCTTGACGACCTCGACAGCTCATAGCGGTCTTCGAACAATGACTTATTCAGAATGGCGCCGAGCATGCGCGAAAAGTTAATCGACTCCTCACACCCATTTGAATGTATGGCGCGGTACCCGAATATCATACATAGGGCCGTGATGACCAGCGCTGCGCCGTACGTCGCGAGCAGCCTAACGTCGTTATAGTGGTACGCGGACGACGTGTAATGGCACGTCGTGTCGAACGATGCCGTGGTGGAGTTCTCCCCTTGCGAGAGCTGGTCGTTGAGGAGGCTCACGCTGATGTTCTGCATCAACGACGGGAGAACCGTCTTGAGATCACCAGGTGAGGAAGCCCACGGCTCCCCCATGGAACCGGCGAAGGAAGGACTGTACGCAACGAACAGGTTGTCGTCACTGTTGAATTCCCTCACAGTTGGATCATAGTTGACGTTTCCGATTAGGATGTCAGAGAATGCGGTGATGACTGCGTCGTATTGCATCCCGGTGTGATCTTGCGCGGGCACAGATGACTCGTAGGTGAAGTCGAGCTTATCATGCACGTCCGTCTGATAGACATCGATCGTGGAGATCGACGTGTTGGTGTGGGTGACGATAGCGTGGAGTGTTGCGTTATACATGGAGCAGTTGACAGCGGATTGAGAATTGGTCGTAAGGTCTCGCGTCGCCGCCACGATCCACACCACCCCGGTCGATGGACTTGTGTCGGCGTTCCAAACACGAACTGGAGAGGTATCGTTGTCCGGAGGGGGAAGCCAAGAAGAATAGTCGAAGCTGGAATCCACGGAACTGCAATTGGCGATCGGAGAGTTGAAATCAATCATGTACTGACAGGCGCCAGTGCACGGATTGCTGGCCTGCAACGCAGCTCCGCCCATGAGGACCTGCCTCGCAAGACCCATGAGCCCAGCCTGAGCGCCTATGAAGGCGAGGCCTCCATCCGTTGCGTTTGTGCTGTAGGCAGCGATGTTGGAAGTCTGCAAGGAGACGGTGCGGACAGGGCATGGAGTAGAGAAGGAGTATTCCGACGACTCGATGCGCAGAGATCCTGGGGCGATGATCGAGATGAAGGCCATGAGCGTCGCCATCGCCGCAATGGCCGCGAGCCAGAATGCGTAGCGCCAGGTCGGGAGAGCTGAAGGCGCGAAAGGCTCCCCCTTGCATGCCACCAACGCGTCGATCTGGTTGATGGAGAATTGCTCTTTCCTGAGCTTCGACCACAGGACCTGAATGAAGACGATTCCAATACCCGCTGACAAGACGGTACGAGCGACGTAAGCGATTGCGTTTCCGAGAATGCTCGAAACCGACTGGTTGCTGATAGTGACTCCATGAGCCGAAAAGAGGTCGGAGTCGACAGCTTGGCCGTCTAGGAACTTGTAGAAGAAATGGTGCGAAAGCATTAGGATGATGCCCGCGAGAAGGAAGAGTCCCATTTGCAAGCGTGGTCCAAAGGCTGACGACCTCGGTGCAAAAACATTGGCTTCATGGTTGCCAGTCGCGACCTCTTCGTATTCGACGACGCCTTTTGAGTAGACGAATGCTTGCCGTTAGTCTAGGCAACAAGCAACGACGTCGAATCATTCGTACCTTCGAATTTCTCCTTCCTCAGACTTTCTGACATGGGGCTCTCCTCCCTCGATATTTGTAAGACTGACGGTCGGTCTCGAGGAGCCTCCCAATAGCTGTTGAGGACGGGGGAGGGTGAATGACACGGGGGACAAGGGGAAACAGAAGAAGCTTTGAAATGTGTTGCCGACCGAAGTCATGCCGAAAGGCCAGTTCCCATGCTCGCCATGCTCGAGAGTAAGTTTACGTAGCTCCCAATTTCTTCCTGACAAATGCCAGCGCTTCTCTGCAATCGTAGATTCATACACGGAGAGTCGTTGAACCCGAGGGGTAAAAGTTTCACTTGATGGTTTCGCTTTCCTCATTGAAGAATTCGGGGAGGAACAAAATTCGAGTAGGAGCCGCGAACCAGGAGACGCCCGCTTTTCTTTCTATAAAATATCTACATTGTGACGAGCCACGGACGAATGAGTTCTCGGAACTATCTCGTATCGAAAGAAAGCTCACCAATACGAGTAAATTTGCGGTATCATGGCCATGAAATTCCCATCGGGACCTCGCGAACCTCGAACATAAGGCATTCATGAATGCAACCCTTGATAGCCGCCGACGGGAGATGTATGAACGCTCGAATTTTTCAGCGCCTGGCAAGGCTTAGACGCTGAAATCCCCAATCTTCGTTTCTAACGAAGCGCTGCGGGTCATTATTTGCCCTTTTGCGACACAAATGACTTCGGCACGCCTGTAGCCTTCACACCCGCGATATTCGACACCTTTTCCAGCAGGATAAGACGGCTTAAGTCCTCTCGTGCGGAGTCTTGCCAAGTGAATTTGATGGAAGTAGACGATTGTTGCCTTGAATCTTGTTAGACAGAGATGAGAAATTTACATATAGATGTAGATGTCGCACCTCGTTTGCATCATATACGAAAGAATGTCGTTTCGTCATTCACCCACAGGAATAACGCCTAGAACTCCAACCAGTTGATTCTCGTCGTGAACATAATGCCTTTTCAACTTGTCAAATATAATCTTGACAGGAATGTGAAGAAGCAACTCACAATCTCTGATGAAGCCAATCCGAATCAAGATACCCTTTTGTCAACGTCTCCTCGCCAATACAGATGGTGTTCGATGAACTCCCTGAGTTCAGAGGTGTTTGAAACGGTGGACGAAACTTCTTCCGAGACGCGTCGTCCATATCGTCCCGTTGATTAAGAGGTGGTATCTTCGCATGCCGATTCCAAATCAATGATAGATTTATCGAAAGCGACAAGACAGGCATGTTTGAAGATATGTAGATTTACGTTGTACTAGACAGCGTGGTGCATCTCGTGGTCGTGGTGGTCGTGGTCATGAAGTTGGCGCGACCGCCGGCGTGACGCGACCATGCCTCTTGCTCTTCACCACCACCACCAACCTCAGCTGATGACTATATTAGCTGTGTTTCTTAATGCAAAGAGCTTACTCGCTATCGATGGCCCATCACGGCGAAACACTTCGAGTTCAATCGAACATCATCATCACGAACACCGACTGCGGGATAAGGTGCGTGTCATAACTGCAATACCAATTCTAATGCTAAACATAATGGTCGATTCAGAGTGATCATTTTCGAGCGTACATAACTAGACGTCAGTGGATCTCTCATTCTCTAAGCCCAGGGCATCGTCTAGTACGATGGGCGGATCGGCTGGAGTAAAGGCATCTTATCGACGAACGCAGCGCTCTTGAAGAGTCCGTTGTTGGCTCTTCCATCACCCTTAAAGAACACGAGTCAAATGGGAAGACTTCGAACAAACGCGGAAGAATGACTTACAATCATGATATTCGGGAATCCAGGATCGAAAGGTAAAGTTTCCTCTATCTCCTTCATCTGGGCGTCGCTCAAAGCGATCTTCAGTGCCTCCACGTTTTGCTCCAGATGTTCGACTTTTCTTCCACCGATGATTGGGAAGACGAAGGGCGTCTTCTGCATCACGTACGCTATGCATACGGCAGAGATCGACACGTCACCATCCTTCAGCCCTTTAGCACGCGCAACCTCATTGGCGACCTTCTCGAGGGCTCGCGACATTGTAACTTCTTTCTCATTTCGCTCCCAGTTCGGGTTCAAGATCGTCCTGCCCTTCTCTCCTGTCTGTCGACGAAGTTCCTCTTCCGCGTCTGTACGAAGTCGGCCTCCTCCGATTACTCTGAACGGCGCCAGCGCGAGGCCTGCAAAAGGCTCAGTATCATAACGAACATCATTATCAAATTTCACTCGACATACCAAGGGTTCGAGCCATCGGGATGATGTCTCGTTCAAACGAACGCTCCATGACGTTCCACGCGCCCTGGTAGATCACGAACGGCGTCTTCCCGTGGTCTTTCGCATATTGGTTGGCTTGCGCGACTACCCATGCAGGTGTGTCCGAAATCCCCTGCAATTTAAGGCGATTCTTCAATATTTATTCCGCAGAAGTGTTTCCCGACGCTTACCAGGTATAATACCTTGCCTGCCTTCACGAGATTATCGAGGCCGTTCATGACTTCCTCGATGGATGTGTTGAAGTCCCACCAATGAACGTACAGGATGTCGATGTAAGAGGTCCTCAGCTTCTTCAAACTCGCGTCCACACTGACGTGCATCGATTTCATGTTATTTCCTGTGTAGTTTGCTCTGACGCGGGCATTTGGGTCGGCGCGCTTATAATTCGTGGTATACTGGTTCAAGATGGCGTTTAGTTTTTGATGCGAAGATTTTGGAATCGACATGATTTCGTACCTTCGTTGCGATGACGAGTTGATCACGAATACCTCTCTTCTCGGCCCACTCTCCAATGAATTCTTCGGAAGTCTCGTCCTGGCTGGAAAGAAATGGTTGTGAGCGAACCGCCCTTCAGACGCGACTGAAACATTACTCACTAATTGTTCGCAGTGTCAATGAAGTTACCACCCGCGTCAAAGAATGCGTCAAGAAGCTTGAACGAAGATTCCTTGTCCATAGCACCCATGCCGATGCTGTCCCACTTGTCACCTATGCTCATCGCTCCAAGGCATAGTGGAGAGACGTGCACGCCGGCGAGCGGGCTCAGCTGGCGGTAGCGTGCCAACGGCGAGGCGGGTTCAGGTGCTGGTGCCCAAATGCTGTTATTCATTGTTTCGTGTCGATACTTGAGATGAAGCTCGATGAAGGTGATTTCTTTTGCTCTTCAATCTTACAGTATATATACTCATTTCGCAAAACGAATTATTTCATTAGAATCCAGATCTATTTTGGACGAAGAACCGAGCCTCCGTCTACTGGCCGAATGGAGTCCGACTTTTCCGTCGGTGGCAATGCTCGTTGCGTTATCGCAGTTACACTTTTTGGAAGGCTAACGGTCCCAAAAGCCAATGAGAGGTGTGTGTCGACAAATCTTCTTTGCATGTACTCCGCCATTGTTGACGCGTCCTTTAGTAAGACGGTTACCTCCGCGTCGTTGATCAAGTCATTTCTTTGAAATCAATTGGAGCGAGAATAAAGTCTGAGGATGTTTGGAAAGATTCCAGTACGTCCGCTTTGTACCGTCGAGAACGCGTTGAAGCTATAGTCTGACTTTTGGAAAGGCGGCAGCTGGGTATCGAACAACTTCAACAAGACGTGCTGAAAATATTGTTGATCACAGAATGGAAGCTGCCCTTAAGCTTTCGCAGGGGAGAAAGCTTCACCGAGCTGAAGACCTATTATCCGCTCGATCCTAGCTCAAGCTTTAGAGCCGTTTTCGATCGTGGACGATGAGGCCAATTCTCACTTGCGTTGACGCCGTGACAGGACCCCTGTTTATCCTTCTAGAGGCCGGCCCAAAAATTGCTCGATTTCACGGAATTTGTCCAACACCCTTTTGAGCAAATTTGTCCGAACTTGGGCAGGCATTGAGGAATTTTGGCGAATTTGTCCGAGCTTGGACCTGGCGTAACTTTTTCGCACGGCTAAATGGCAGGTGGGAAAAAGTTTCGGACCGAGACTCGAACCTCGGCCACCTCTACCCTCAACCGAGCGTTCCTACCACTACTCCACGGCACCTTCCTTGTCCGACAGCGGGGAAGGGCTATAGCAAGCTGGGGCAATCTTGTCCGACTTCTGGGGCAGGCATTTTTCCAAAATTTGGCCAAATTTGTCCGTATCTGGGCCGGCCTCAGGCCTAAATTTTGCAAAATTTGTCCGAACGCAAGGCCGGCATATATAATAATAAACAGGGGTCCTGCCGTGACGTGGAGAGCCGTGACTGACGTTATGGTCACACGAACATCACACAACCGTGACGCCTGGCCACGCGATTCACGAACGAAATTTTGCTGAGCGTTGTTGACGACGTTGATGACGCCGACGCCGACGACAAATTTCTCGACGTAGAATCGAACGGCTTGGTATGACGAGGAAACTCCATGTCGTCAAGATAATGAAAACAGAGAAAACACGAAGAAAATGTTGAAGACACGCATCGAATTAGGCAGCGAACTTGTCAGGAATGTGTTGCAAACCGTACGTCGATGTGCCTTTTACATCTAGCTTCCAGCACTCAAAGTTAAATTCCTTTAGTTCAGGCAATTATAGGGTTCAAGGCCGTCACGAGTCGTTGGCCGGACTTGCATTAGCACGCCTTGGACCTCGCCGTCTTGACAGATGGGCACTTAACGTACGGCGTTACAGCGTCCTCCTTGAAGACATATGACGCTCCTTTGAAGCGCTAGTCATCCGCATCGCTCCTATCACTCACACTTCGTCCTCGGACGCTATGTTCTCGAGAGGATCGTTCGAGAATCCCTTCCGAACGCCTTCGCCAGCGCCTTCGAGACGAAATCTGCTCGACGGCGAAAAGGGAGCAAGTCCGTTTCATAAACTGAGGCGATCAGCTTCTTCCTTATCGTTCAGGTCAATCTCGACCTCTTCATCGAAATCTTCCTTCGACTCGACTTTATCCCCTCGACCTTGCTTATTGGGCTACGCCTACATCAAGAGCGGACAGGCGGTGGAAGGTGCTATCATCAAGCTATCTTACGAGGTTGGATATGGTCCGAATGGTGTCGCATCGAGGATTCAGAGGGCGATCTCGAAGAGCGGCCTCCTCTCTGGGTTGTTCTTGGTTCCGGAAGATGACAATTTACTCGGGATCGAGATGAAGGTTAGAGGATTATCAAAGGAGTGCAATCGATTGGTGAAGTTTGCCCAGTAAGTTGATTCCCGTTAATTACGCCTTCGAGCTCTCATGGATTCGCAAAGATCCGATGACTCCTCGATCAAAACGCAAGCGCTGAAGAATATCGTGATGCTCAGCACTCGATATCCTTTCTTGAGGCGCCTGTTTCTCGACTGCGAAGACATCAGGTTTATCGCTGACTCTGCGGACGATATTGAGTGCCTATGGAAAGGCAACAACTTTGACGACGAACTGGACGACGCATTTTTGTTTCTTTGTCGACTCACCACCCGATGCCTCGTGGAAAACGACATCACCTCTTTATTGACGTACTCGGGGCCTTCGAAATACAACAACGAGAAGGCGGAGATACTTTCTGACGTTTTTGAGACCCTATTGGTGCGAGCTTCGTGAGTGACGATACCAGGTGTAACAGATATGCCGTTAACGCCCAAACGTCTTCGCAACAGCGAAGAGTCGGCCTTAAGTCCAGTTGCAGTTCGTTATCTCTGCGGATTGACAAACGTTCTCGGAATCTTCATTTTCAACAGCAGCAACTTCGCCTCTTTTTTGGAGCGACTGCACAAGGGTGTCATCCATCACGTCTTCGGCTACGCGACCACATATTTCTCTTCTGCCGACCGAGAGGGCTTGGACTCGCTGGTGTACTCTTTATTGAAGTGCTTTCGGACGAAGTCATCCACCGTTCTCTTCGCTTGCCGTGATGTGCAAGTCGAGCATTATATGGATACACTGTTGAAACTCTTAAGAGTCTTACGAAGGTACGTTTTATCAATCATCAGGATGGCTATGATTCGCCGAAATAGTAACATGCGTTCTGCAGCGTCAGGGCTCACGCCATCTTCCCAACCTCGGCGCAGATCGCTGCTTTAGATTGGAGGGCTGCTCTGCCGTGGCCGGCGGCCTTGCAATTGGATGAACTTGCGATTCTGGAGCGAACTACTTGATGGGCATTTGACAGGTATGAATCCGTATGATTGTTCTCGCTTCGCCGTGAGCGTA
Source organism: Schizopora paradoxa (assembly GCA_001020605.1). Lineage (NCBI taxonomy): Eukaryota > Fungi > Basidiomycota > Agaricomycetes > Hymenochaetales > Schizoporaceae > Schizopora > Schizopora paradoxa. Next base: position 28,871 of record KQ085973.1, read on the forward strand.
CAAGGCCTCTTAATCGCAAAATAGACTTCTCGACCGCGACTGTTTTGGAAGAACAGCCTGCTCTGGCATTCCGACGGGACGGGTGTGATTCGCAGCACGAACGACGAGGCATCGTTTCCGAATCCGCTATATAACGACGTTATGCTGCACTGATTGATAATTGCGATTCACTGCAATGTTCAGGGCCGCCGAAGAATAAGAAACTCGAAACTCGCTTTCCATCTGACGTGCTGCCGTCCAACCTTCGATTGTATGCAAGAGTCGTTTTCATTCCCATAATCAAACTCATCGTCCGCCAAACGCAGTTCGCTTACTAGAATCGAGTGTCGAACCATCCAAACTCTTTTTGCACACGTCAACATGATGAACGCCCATGATATTGATGGTACTTGGATCGGAATAGTAGTCCATGTTCTATGTTGCGAAACGTGGGGATGTCTATTCTGAACAACAACGCTCGTCACAATGTTCGCTTTAAGATGGAACGTGGTTGGAGTGTCACAGTGGAAGTTCATCGCTTGCCTCTCACCCTCATCGTCGTATCGCACAGATAGCTGGAGCGAAGGGCAACGAAGAAACGTTACCGATACATCAGGTTGGAGATAGGCAACAGAAATAATTGGTGCGTTCGCTTTTCAGAGTTTTCTTCAATTTCTACTTGCTCAGTAAACAATCGATCGTCGACAGGTGCGTTGTACTGAACACTAGCGGTGACGACTCTGGAGCATTTCTTGTAGCTCGTTTCGGTATGCTTGAAGAGCTGCAACGTAAATCCTCCAGGAAATCTCAAGAATCACCAACGGTATCCTCGAAGACGCCGAACACCGCATCAGCGATGGACCCCATGGAGAAATTACTGCGAGAGTATGGGGATAAAGAAATAACGAAGGAGAGTTTTTGGGAGCCCGAACTCGCTGCTTTGAAAGCGCAAACGGAACACGATTGGTCGATTGCACCGTCGAACCCAGGGAGAATCGATAAAGAAGATTTCTTGCATTTTTTCGACGAAAAAGTGAAAGACATAAACAGGTCGCTTCTCGAATCAAAGCAGCGTGGTCGCAACGGTATAGAATACACAACAATCATAGGCTTGCCGCAAAAGTTCGCTACCGTGGCTCTTCGTGAATGGAAACCAAGTAAGCTGAGATGCCATTGCGCCCAAAGCCCTTAAATTGAAAACATTTCAGTTACCATATTCGACATGAAGGTCCCGATGACGCATAAAGTGAGAGGGCATTCACCCATCTATCATGACACGATACACGCTACCGTGATGCTGATGTATCTTTAGGGATATTGTCTCGCTGTTCGGACGATTCGCCGACCTCGTGAGCTCATTTGGATAGCTTCATCTTAAATCTCATAGCTCTGACTCCTCACATAGTTTACGATGGGGGAGCTGCACTCTTACTGGCCGTCGAAGACTCCGCAGGAGATGTTGCGTATCTCAAGCTCTTCAATTATGCACCACTTATTGATGCAACAAACAAAGAACGCGAAGCAGTCTACCCTGTCGGTCAAGTCTTAGTTATTCGAGAACCAACGTATGTTTTTGAATCCCGGGATTTATCAATCCCATTCATCAAAGTGGAATCGCCATCGGATATCATACTTTTTGACATGAACCAGAAGAGTGCATTACCCTGGAAATCCGACTTGAATACTAGTATTCCCCCAGGCCCTTCAACTGGCGAAGCCTGGAGGGCTGAGGGTCTAAAGAGTTTCAAGGCCAAAGGGTGGTTCTCCTGCGCTATTCACTTCACCAATTGTATAAGGCTGGGATACGAGATCCAGGTCTCTCGGCTAAATAGATCGGAAGCATATCTGCGATTGGGTTGGTACAACTATGCGTATCACGACTCGAAGGATGCCCTCGACTCAGGGACTCTCTCAGCAGACCTTAAGAGGAAGGCTGTCATGCGCATGATCAAAGCGCAATATGGTTTAGGAAAATACAGGGATATATTGGAAACCGCCAAAGAGCTCCCGAATGACATGGATGTCGTCGAATGGTCGGCAAAAGCCTCGCGGCGGATGGAAGAGCAGACCACGGGTAACTTTGATTGGGACTCGATTCTCGTACAAAGCCAAAATCCCTCCTATTCAATCGACATTGGAAATTTCACTGGTCCAGTTGAGGTGAAGACCGGAAGAGATGGATCGCGCGGAACCTTTGTCACCCGTGACGTAGAAGCTGGTGAACTTTTGGTGGGTTGCATGGCTCTGAAAGATGACGTCTACTTGATCTCTTCATACATAGATGTTCCATAAACCTCTCTGCAGTTGGAAGTCCAGTGAAAATCTCACTCATGATCTTCAAGTGGGTTTGCGACGAATTTTCCTACCTTTGGGTGCTGCAGCCGAGGGTCGAGACTCCTATCTCTTCCTCTGCAAAATAATTCAGAGTTGCTGGGAGAATCGAAAGCTTTACCAGACAATTTTGTCCCTTTACGGTGGAGAGCACGCCAGAAAACCGAACACATACCCACCGCCTTTGATCACCGACGACCCGCCTTTAATGGATCCCTTGACACCTGAGGGTGACATCGACGTCGAATACATCGACGGAGTTGTCAATGCAAATGCATTTCTGCTCTCGTATGAGCTTAGGGAAAGGGGTCTTTTCGAGCTCGCATCGTTGATAAACCATTCGTGCCTTCCGTCGGCTTGCAGGGAATTTTTTGGCGGTTGCATCTCCGTGCGGGCCCTTCGGAATATGAAGAAAGGCGAAGAGATCACGGTTCCTTACCTCCTCGCCTCGGAGTCGTATGACGAGAAACGATATCGGTTCATGCGCACTTGGAGATTCAAATGCGCATGCCCGCTATGCGAAGCTGATAGCAAGGATAGCGTCGCGGACAGAGAAAAACGAAGAGCCCTATCGAAGGAGATACAACGAAATGCACTGATTTCCGGTGGTCTGGATAGGAAAGGGCTCGAACGCACGAGAAAACTCTGTGAAGATTTGAAGGCGACATACGGCGATTCTCATTCCACGATAACGGGTGGAGTAAAATATGAACTTGCAAAAGCTCTTCTTTACTACGCGGATTTCGTAGACCGACTTGCACGCAGCACGCGAGGCATTGACTTGAAGAAATTGTCGATTACGTCGAGGATGGATTCTCTCGCTTTCTTTGGTTTGAAGGTGCTTGACCGTAGCATGTCTGGACCGCTACCGGATGGAACACAAGAACTCGCTGCCCCCGTTGATATGAGCAGCATATCGATCGAATATGACTCATGTATCTTCAACATGTTGCGGATTTCGAAAACATTCACGGACCTCAAACAAAATACGAGAGCCAAGCGATGGCTGGATGCCGCTGTTCACGGTATGTGTTTCAAGCTTGTGACCCGATTCGAATTTGTCTGAGTGACTGGGTAAATAATAGTCGGGAAACTTTACAATGGTGGCGGGAGGCAGACCTTCATGACTTTGAACAAGTCTTATCTTTGAGCGTTTGCTTCTCCTTATTGTCAATCGTTTCGTAAACCTCTTATCAAGTACGTATTTCGTGGCGCTTAAGCTTGTTAAAAATTGTTCCCTTCCGATTATTTTGACTCTATCTGTGACAGACCCGCCTTGTCTCTATCGTACTGCTCGTTACGATGTTTCGCACTCGATGACCTTTTTACTTTTAAAGAATCCCAGGGGAGAAACTTGTTTGGATTGTGCCTATCGTCGACAAATGTCATTACTAGATCAAAATTGAAATCCAACCTTACACGCCCAGCATCATGTTTGGAATCCTCCGGACAAATCGAGAAAATTCCATTGACTCTTCATTTCCGTTACATTTCAGAGCCATCAATCCCCATATCGCGCAAAGGGTGGTAAAGAGTAGCGCGATTCCGTATGATAGGAACAAACGATATGGTGTGTATTCATATGCGATGAGTTTGTAATTGCAAGTCGTTATCGCGTCCTCAAGGATATCTGGGTCATCCGGGTTGAAGGCGAAGATGCGTCCGGATAGGAGACTCAATGTCGCATTCTGAGCGAACTCCTCCAGAGCAACCGCGAAGTCCTCCCTCCAGGAAAACGTGCCATCGAGTCGAGGCCTTCCGATATTGCCCATCATGAAATTCACCCCCAGTTCTTTGCGCCCGTTCCGAACGAATATCTTGATATATGCTTCTGATAACGTCGACAAGATACTGTGCATATATGCAGATGAAAAAGTGGTAGGCGAGTAGTAATCGGGCGTCTTTAACGCCGGGATAGGTTCGATGGTGCGCGAGTCGATAACTTCAATTCGAGAAGTGATGCTATCATGGGACACATGGAGGGAGTACGGACGCAGAACGCCGCTACAATTTACAGCTCGGTAGGATGAGCGACGCATGTCCCAAGATTGAATGAAGACTTGCGCTTCCGATTCTTCGTCAGTTTGAGGTTGGATGGATGCATTGAATAAATTTGTCCAAACGTAACCCTTGGCAGGAAGGAACTCTGTGAAACTCGATCCATTGCTGAATGTCGTCACATCCTCGCACTCCAAGCCGGGACCAACGAATTCCAGACTGTAACTGCAACAGCCGACTCTTCCTGAAGATTCGCTAGGACAAAGATTCAGTGGCGGCATGTAGGTCCCAGATGACAGTATCTTGACGATTGGTGAGCGGTAGTACGGGGCTGGATTCGTAAAGCGCGCCTCAGAATTATGAAACGCAGGTATATGCGTCAAGTTTCGAGGCATCTTCACCGTGCATTCCTTCGCATGAGTGACGCCGTCGGAGAGTACGATCGAACCTGGGGTAATTACCGAAAGGGCTACCAACAACGCAGCCAGAAGTGATACGAGCAATACGCTCGGCGAGGCGCGCACTGCGCCAAAGAAAACCGAGGGCGAGAAAGGGTTGACTTGGACGCGCATAAGAGCATCGAGTTGAGATAATTGGATATCGTGCGATCGAATCCTGCGCCAGATCATCTGGGTAGATGCGTAGTATATGGCCGACACGAGGAATGTCTGGCTCGCATACGCGAGAGCGATACCGATGTCGCTCACAGCCGTCTGACTCTTCACCAAACTATTACGCTCCTCGAAGAATCCAGACGAATCGCTTGGACTCTTTCCATCAAGGTAGCGATAATAGACGTGATGCGTCGCCATGCAGAAGAATGCTGCTGCTATCCGTGTTGCCATTTTGAACGCGCCGTACGTGACTGGGCCGAACTTCGAAGTATCCTTCAATGATACTGTAGTATCAGGTGAGATTAGCGACATCAAGATAATGGGAGTCGATACTGACAATCAGCATCCTTTTCAACAGAGTCACAAGCATCATTCTGGCACGAAGACGACGGGGAAAGCAGTTGTTCGGACGCGATTTCGATTATATCAGAGAACGATACGTCCGTCTTCGACCCGTTGTGCAGGGTGAGACGAAGCCCGTATGCGACAACGAGTGAAGAGATACCAAAGGCAACTCCGTATGTGAGCAGAAGTCGGGCGGAGTCGTATTCGTATACTGTGAACGTCGAAGAACATGTAGTGTCAACGAAGTGAGGTTCTTCCGAGATCCCTTTGTTCAGACGGTAGTGCACGTCGCTCGAGAGCAGGCTGATAGAGACATTCTGGACGTAAGAGGTGAGAAAATGAGGAATGTCACCACTCCAGGTGTGATTACCACTTGACGTTATAGAGAATAATCCGCTGTTTTGAATTATCCCATAAGACTTGCCAACATATCCGCTTGGACCTGCGTAGATATATCCGACAAAGTTGTCCAAAGATCCCCGCGTGTAGAGACTCAGAAGGTTATCTTCAACCAGCAGTGGGGAATCAAGCGATGTGTTCCAAATGTGCACAACGGTTGAATTTCTTTCTGAGAAGACACCGACCTCGTAGGTCGATCTGTATGCCGTACAATGAGTGGCTTCCAGGACTCCATTCGTCATGTCGTAAGACTGGATCGTCATATTGATTGTTTGCCCAACCATACGGTCTTGAAGCTCAACGGGAGCGTACCAAATAGCAGTCGGCGCGACAAGAGGAAGGGAGTCGGAATGAAGGAGGTGAGAGAGATCTGTTGCGTTCGTAACATCCTCACATCTCAATGCGGGGCCGACGAAAGAAAGGTTGTAGGCGCATGCCGAAGCCCCATTATTGCACTGGGCGAGATTCGTTCGAAAGGGGGAGAGGTACGAGTTTGATAAGAGGACCTCCACAGGGATATCGAACAGAGGAGCAGTGACCGATGCGGTTCCCGTATCCAATACGCTTTGTGGAACCGATGGGACAAGGCAAGGACTCGTCCTTCGAAAGTCCGGAAAGACTGTCAAGGAACCCGGTGTGATGATGACGATGAGCGTTGTAGCGTACGCTAGGAAAGAGATGAGGAATAATGCGAGTGATGCATACGCCGCTCGAATAGTCAATGCATGGAACGGGGACTGAGCACACTTGAAGAGTGCGTCGATTTGCGACATGGTGAAGTTTTGAGTACGAAGTTTCTCCCAGAAGATTTGGGTGTATATCGCAGAGATTGCAATGAAAAGGGTGACGCGAGTCGCATGAGCGACGATAGTTCCGATTAACTTGACGCCACCCGGATTCCTCAAAAACTTTGGAAGTTCCGCTGCCATAGGATCGAGGCTCTTGTGCTTCAGATGCGTGTAGAATATATGATGGAGGAGAGCGAAGCTTGCTGCAAGGAGCAAGAGAACGACGGATGGTTTGATCCGCGAAAAGCTTTCGCTCGTGGTGGCGCGACGATGCACCTCAAGCTCACTCTTCGATACTGATGCGCAACTTCGTTTCGCAGCATCGGCGCCTGCATGAGCGTCAGCCAAATCTACTTCCAGACCAGTAGAGCACTGCAAAGCTCACCTTTTACATCGGGACCTGTTTCTTCGTTAGAGCCCGAGTTCATTTCTGAACAATTCGAGGAGAGCGTACGCTTCAGGTAGGAGTGACTGGTAACGGAGAGTGTCGCCCTCGAAGGGCATGGTTCGCATTGCTTGAGGGTATAAGTACAGATGCTACAAAGGCGTAGATGAGTGCGGATGCTGCGGAGACGAGAATCCCTTTATTCCGAGCTTACCATCATGAGCTGCGTCGACTATTTTCATGCGCTCTTCATGGTACGGTGAAGGAATTGCACTTGGCGATGCGTCGTGAGAGCCCTGCCATCAGAGAAGTGTTGATATCATGATATCCACATATGCCGAAAAATCGCTAGTCTTGAGGGAGCTTGATATTTACGGATAGAAACGACAACGACTCGAGAGTGCGGTCTCGGGCTGAAATCTCGTCCTTCAAGTTTTCCTTCGACAGGCTGCAGTTTGCGAGCGTTGAATGCTTGATAGAGTTCCACAGCGACGTCTCGACATTTCTGGAAGGCCGTCAAAGACATCTCGAGTTATTGTTGTAGTTTTGCATACCTTCCATTCCCCCGAAGGATAACTGGCGAGGTACTCGAACTTGAATAGCATCCAAGATGGATCGAAATGATCGCCGTCCTACGTAAACAATACATTTTATTTCCAAGGTGTACACAGTTTTTAGCAATAGGAGAGGATACATACCTGTTTTTCAGATTCCTGCCACCTATTTCTGCTCGACGATATATCGCATGGTCATGACGGTGGTGGTCGTGGTACAAGGACAAGAGACGGGGATGGCTTCCATGACCGTCTGTGACCGATATTATCACCGAGCTTACATCATCGTCTATTATCACCGTAAGCTGTGCTGACTCGGAGGCTCCCGAGCTTGCGCATCTTTTCCTCAAGCGCCACGAGCTGCTCACAGCGATGGACCGGATGGCATCGTCACATCAAAGCAAGCTTGAAGTTTCGAAAAGGCCACAACTTCAAACTATGAAGAAGACGGTGGTATATACGCACTTTGTACCTGGGAACGGGATTGGGGCTCCGAGTCGGAGGAAGACTGGCTGTCCGAGTTTCGTCAACATCCTTTCGCCAAAAAACCTGACCCCCCGAAGATCATGAAGACGTTGTCACGGTGCACGGAGAAAAGTGCTTCATGGAAGCTGCATCTCAGATTGATGTGGCTAGAGATTCTTGTCACTTTCCAACGCTTTAAACCAAAGGTACGCAACCCTTTATTATCGCAGCAGCTTAATCCTCGTTATTCACCAGTATCCGCTCACCGTAATAGAAGTCCTGGCCTTTCTGCGATGGAATATTGAAACTTCTCTGTCAAACGCGATATTCCCATTAACACATTCGCTACGATTCAAGCTGGTAGACCACAAGGACAGGTGAGCATCTTTTGCTGCTACGATCTTCGCGATTTCTCATTGTCGCAGGGATATGCCGTTTTTGGCGGTTGGGTAGCACGTAGATGCGTTCTGCTCTCTATCCGTGCGCCGAGCTATCGCGACATGATACGCGAGTGAGTTGGTGTGAAGACTTTCAATTCTCGAACTTGAACACAAGGTTGAATCAGTTAATACACAGTTAAAAATACGTTCGTGGTTGGGTACAAGGGTAGTGATGGGGGATGGATTTCGTTCTGACGCAAACGTAACGCCCCTCTCTCGGTGTAGCTTACAGCTGGCGATTCCTCTGTGCTCTCCGAGTACATTCGCGTCGCGTCAAAGTGGATTGGTCGATAAGAACAACATCACTCGTCGATACGTTAGCCTGGATAGCTTCGTTGCAGTCATTTTCGATTGGTGAGCTGATCTCTCGCACATTCTATCCCAATGCCCGTATGCCAAATGAGCGCGTACTGACAGGATCCTCTATCGCCTTAGGTTGTAACCACGCTCAACTTAAATCCAACGAAGGAAACATCTTGAAATACGACGGAGTCCGCGATGCCAGAAAGAGTCTGGAATGGCATGACTTCGGCGAGAGTCCGACTTACACGATGTGCGTTGATGACTTTGTTTTTTGTTGAAATCTCACTGATGAGCTATTGCAGGCGATGACGTGGATAGTAGAGGAAGATACGCTTCAGTCGCCCCTCGCCCGTCCGCTCGGAAAGATGGACGACTACGTGGAATCGTCTATACGATGATTCTCTTGTTATCTTCCTTGGCTTTGGTGCTTGGTCACCATTTCTTCTATCGCTACCTTGACGGGAAGAGCATCGATCCCGATGCAGCGGAACTCCCCACTTTTCTTCAGAAGCAAAACAACGTCAAGAGGATCGGGACAGCCATTGCGCATGGATCGCGTATATTGCTCTCGACGGCGATAGGCGTGACCTTTGTTCAGCATTTCTGGGAAACTTTACGATCCCGCAGTCTCGCAATCTCACAAATTGACGCGCTTATCCACTCTGGAAGATCGCCTTTCAACCAAACGGCTCTTCAAGCCGCGAAGACGTCATTCACCCTTTTCTCAATATCCATCGTCGCTTCGTTAACGGCGCTCTCAGTTGTCCTCACTCCGGGATCCTTGACTGTTTCCACCGAAGTTGAGCGTCAGACTCGATGTTTAGTTCCGTCCGTTCCTCAAGACATCACGAGCTCGAATCTCTCGGCCTATGATTCAACCACTGCAGCGTTAGGGGGCATGATTTCGTCAAACTCCTACTTGCCGCCTTTCCGAATGAATGAAGTCGTTAATTGTGGCCGCGGCGCGTCATCGTGTTCCTACAATGTTTCATTCGTAGGACCCGCAGTGGATTGCAAGGATATCACCGATGAAACAGATTTCTCGTCTCTCCTTGACCCAAGTCCTCAGGATCTAAATTATCTGACAGATGGCATAGTCGTCCCGACCAATGCACCCTATCTCATCTGGAACAGTAGTGTCTTTGTTGGTTACAGTTCCGGTATCGGAGTTACCATACAGTCCAGGGATTTATTGCAGGGTACGCTTCAAGCAGCGAATTGCTCGATGTTCATTGCAACATACGATGTGGGCGTGCGTCTGGAAAGTGCATCTTCCTCGATCCATGTTTGGAACACCAATTGGTATTCAGAAGTATACGACGTAACGTTTCTCGACAATTATGCTGCGATGGGTATCACGATGTTCGGTGAAGTCATTTTTGCAGGGCCGGACGCGTACACATTTGTCGCCAGAAGCGCCGTTAGCTCAGGCTATGGAAGCCTTGGATACTCCTCTTTCTTCGCGACGACACCCACAGGAAATCACACTTTCACCGATACCATCTCGCACTTCGTCGAAACCTTCATTCAAAACGCTTCCATCAGCATGCTCTCCGGAAACATCTTTTATGGAGTCAGCAACGACACTGCGACGAACCTTCAAACCGTCACTACAACATGCTCTTCGACTGTGACAGCATACATGTACAATTCGAAACGGCTACTTTCCACGTACGGCATCCTTCTGGGGTTCGCAGCATTATTGACTGCATATGGCTGTTGGATAATCTCGCGTAAAGGGGCAGAGCAAAAGCTCTTGTTCTCCGGCGTCGTACGGATAGGCTTGAACGAGGAGCTGATCTCCTTGTCCTTGAAGTCGGGGATAGAGGGTCAGACGGTGGCGCATCTGAAGAGCACCAGCGGTGCCTTAGAGGAACTTCATCCAGAGCCATACATCAGGGACGAAGGAGACGCGAAAGACGAGCTCATATCCGAGTTGACCGAAGAAGAAAAGTGCGACGGGCATGGTGAGTGTATGCGGCAGGCTAGTCATCCGATGATTAAGTAACGATTCTAACGTCTTGTTCGCATTAGTTTTACAACCTATTCCACGTCGGCGACAGCGTTTCACTGGGATATGTTTTCGGGTGCTGCTGCTTGTTCTGGCGGCATTGGGTTTCATGGCCCTGAATCACGCATATTTCAACTATCTTAGCGGAAAATCGCCTACTCCTTTCCAGCTCTCAAATCCTGCTACCTCGCTCCTAAATCAGACAATATCCAGCGATATAGGCATCGGCCTTTCGTACGCAGCTCAGGTCCTCCTTGCAGCCGCAATCACAATCTCTTCAGTGCAATTATTTTGGCGTGCTGCCCGATCCCGAGGACATTCTATTACCCAGATCGACCAACTGATGACCATGCAGGCCGTTTCATTCCCTTCCTCCCCCCTCCGCGCCTTTTGTACGTCTTTGGGAGTATCAGTCTGTGCTCTCTTGGCGGCGTCAACTTCGTTGGTGTCAGTACTACCCTCGGGATCCCTCAGTATATTAACAAATTATACTCGCGAGGAAGCTTGCACAGTCTTAGTTGCTCGAAATCTGTCAGCGCTGGAGACGACATCCTCGGATTTTACGTCTCCCGTCACCGCAGTTATGATGTCGGGGACGTACTTGCAACCCAGCAGTACATGCAACCTTGGCGATTCAGTTTCCAGCTGCAGTTATCGTCTGCAGTTCGATGGTCCAGGATTTAATTGCGAAGACGTATCGGCGTCGACCAATGCAACGGAATTTATCGGAAGATTGGTATACCAGGCAGCGATCACTCCGCAGACCGTGAATGACCTGACTATGCGAGTAAATGTTCAGGCTTGGGACGCTGAGCGCTCAACGTACCAAGCTGTTAATTGCACTGGTGTATCTCGCCGATACTCCGTAACCGTCTCGAGCGGAGCAAACTCCCCCAGCATTATGGATGTCACGGAATCAGAATCAGAATCAGTGATCCACGCCAATACGTCTCAGCTATCAACTTTCGCAGAGGCGTATCTCTTCAGTATACTTGAGCTGCTGGAGACTCGATTCGTATTTTTTGAACTGGGAGTAGTCCAATTCGGCATGACGAGTTCAAGGCTGAACTCCATTGCTTTGCCCGTTACGTTTCCATTCTCCGGAGGCGGACTCGGAAGTCTTGGGTCATTCGCACTTGATGGCAACGTCTCCGTGGCCGGGAATTTGTCACTAGCAGTCGAAGGGATCGCCCAGAACGCGACTTTGAGTCTCCTATCAGGGACCATTTTTGCTATCAATCCGGATAACCCGTCTCCTCTCGAAAACACCTCGACGACGTGCACATACTCGCTTACGGCGTACGAATACACGCCGCGGACCTTGCTTTTGACGTATGGCATCGCCATTTTCCTCACAACTCTTTGCGCATTTTCGGGTTGGGTTGCAATGAGGCGAAACGGCGTCGAAGAGACGATGGACTTCTCCCGCTTCCTTCGAGCGGTGATGAATGAGAAATTGTACAGCGTTAAAAACAGCTTGGACATGGACACAAAGTTGAAAGCCGATGATACAGCAGATGGCAATTTTACCCCTTCCCTTTCGTAGTCTTGTTATATTGGTTTTCAATTCGTCGCACCGTACATGTAGTCATTGAACAGTCTCAATTCACTACAATTCGATATTCGCATATTTCCATAGGTTTTCCTTCGTGAAATGCTTCAAACAAATCTTCTGTCGAGCCAAAATGATCGTCGCTTCAAATTTCTATGTGCTGCGAGACCCAAAGATATCTCATCTCGAAGACACTGAATAGACATACTCCCCTTCGAATTGGTTTATCCACTTCTTCATCGTGATCGAGTTTCTATTCGACTTGGACGCACGGAGTATCATGCTCTTCCTATAGACATAGCGCGGACTCTCTCGCCACATCAGATTGGGAGAGAAACTTTGGCAAATAGTAGAGGGCAGGGATTCCGTCCCGGTCAGCGGTCATACGCGAAGCGAAGTCGTTTTGAAGTACCCATACCTCATCCCCATCAACGAAAGACTCCGATATAGCATCTAGCTCCGCGCCGACACTGAAAAAGTGGAAATTCACTACACCGATGAACATTTGAGGATAATCCCTTCCTACAGTGAGTTTGTACGACACACCTTGATTCCGTTCCGCCTCTTTCAACGCCTTCATATCTCAATAACGTCCGAGGTGATAATACGTGACGTTTTTTTCTAGATTTCAAAATCTCCTCTCAGTTTATCTCTTCCGTTCGTAGCGCGGAACTAAGTGTCAATACTCGTATTGACTTACTTTTCTGATCTCTTTACCTTTCCTTTGCTGTCGCCATTTCCGACTTTTGCGTTAAGTTCGTCGTCGTCGTAATAGTTGAGAAGCGCCGATATTCCACCGGTTAAGGCTCTGCGGACAGATCATTGAGGTGCGTTTTTCTTCTATGACTCCTCAAAATGTCGATTACAGTTTCGCACTACTGGGGTGGTCACCGTAGAGTACCTTTCATGGAATGGGTATCGCTAGCAAGCAGCGGTAGCGCCAATTCCAATGAGAGGCTTCAGGAAGGTGACTCGGTTTGCCGTCGACGAGTCTAACTAAAAAGAAAGAGATCTAGACGCAGTCAACAAATAAGTAAAATTTCGTGACTTTTATAGCGCACCTTTTGTTCCTTTTGTCCTTCCCTATTACTCCCAGCCTTTTCATGGGACGTCCGGACTCCGTTGGCACCATGTCGTTTCTCGTAGAGGTGGGTCGTGGTCATCGATAGTATTCAATATCATGCAACTTGGCAAGCAGCGACGAACGCGAGACGCGTGGCCTTACAGGTCACGCGACTATGCTTCCACGCTGATGCGAGTCGTTGCAACAATGCGAAGGCTGGTCTCTTTCGCCGACAACGACACCTAAATTACCTCTCTCTGCCAGACGGGCTGCACGAGACCACGACGTACCCGCAACCTGGACACCGATTGCACAACATCACGATGACGGTCATACTTGGGTCATCAGTGGGAGGCTGAAGAATCGGAAGATGAGGAGGGCTTCTCGGTGTGTATCTATCAAACACTCGTCTTGCGTCTCTTTTGATGATTTCTATGGTGAAGCTGACAGCAACTGAGTTGAATCTACGAGAACGTCAACGTCGGATCGGCGCTGTCGACGGGAACTAGTGACCTAGCTCTTTCGCTTCCGAGCCACAAGAATGGATAATTACTTCAGCTTTGAGGGAGAAAGCGCCTCCCTTCAATAATATGCGGACAGTGTTTGTAAGTCATGGATGTGTGTGGCCGACTTCTGACTTACGCTTTTAGCTTCTTTTCTTGAAACAAAGTTTCCGCGATTCTTTGAGCTATCGCGTGTTAGGATTCCAGGTACGTCATTTCTCTCGTCTTTACTCATCATTGTGCGCTAATTTAACCGTTAACTGGCTGTGATCTGTTTGGAGCAGAACTGACTGACGAACTGGCTTTAAAGTGCTCGTACCAAACGGGTCCGAATAATGAATGAAATACCGATATGAATTTGCTACTTTTTATAACCCTTGATCATCTTCCACTTCTCTTGATCCCAACTTACAAGTTTCTAAAAGCTGTCATTCCATGCGCGTGTGTTCCCGTCAATGCAATGTACAGTCGATATTCTCATAATGCATGACCTCGGTTCCCGAAAAATCCTATGCATTATGAGGATTTATGCAAGAGCAGAACGTGGGAATCACATCAATTTGGGCGCTTACCTGCTAATTTGGTAAAATAAATTGGATTTCTCTGGAATATCGACATCTGGTGGTAGCCGTGGGACGTGAATAAGATGCATGAATGACATCAGAAATGTTGGTTCTCATTGGTTTGGTGGTCGGATCGCGCGGAAAAGGCCTTGTCAGCACCAAAAGTGGTCAGCTTTCCACCATATACGGCAAAATAATGCATAATTCGAATATTTTCTTGGTGGGGGGCGAACCCAAACCCCATGCGTTATGCATTATGCCTAATTTTGCATAATTCCCCGCCTCCCGAGTCGGGAGATGGCCAAAACCCATGCATTATGAGATATATGCATTATGAGGGCATGCATTACGAGAATATCGACTGTAATGATGGACAGACGGGTTAGTACTCATTGATTTTATGATCTTCCTGATAGCTCATCACTATTGCTGGGAATTCTAGAACATGAAATGATAAACTGGTCTGACGGTTGAATAGCAGAATGCACGTTGGCGTGTGCTATAATCATGCAATGCTCGCCGATCACGCGCTGACCGGCGCTGCCCTATCGCGATGATGTTCGAGCGAGTTAGCAACATTGAATTCAATATCAATCAGTTGCTTCACAGCTAAGAATATTTGCGTAGTTGACATAAAGGACGCATAGGTCCTGTTCGATGCCCATCACAGTGCCCCTCCCTCGCCTGAGTCACAGGTGCGTTCTGATGCTAAAGTGCATGTTCTCGACTTACGTTGCCTTACAGAAAAGCATCGACCGCAAGACCGGGAAATAACCCGAACACGACTGTACATCGACACGTTTACCTAGATAAGGCAGCGTCGTAGCTCAGGTAATTTCTAGTTTTCAACTCGCAGCTATGTAATCTCATCATCTTCTCGATGCTTCACAAATGTGATCCGATGGACTCACAGAATCGTTTCTTGCACTAGATCCTCCCTATTATCGGTTTCACAGCCGATTGAAGATACAGTTTGAAAGGCAATTAACTTCCAGGAGATGCTAGAAGGTCTTTCTAACGTTGTGGCGGTGGCCTGGGCTTGGGTTACGCGAAGTAAGCTGGCGATTTTATCTCTGAAGAAGAAATACTTATGTGACATGGGATATGGAAGCGGATAAATCGGATAGAGGGAAATACACGTCTGTCCGAGTCTCTCCGCGGCAGTTTGTTCGGAAAGACAATCGGTTACGTGTACTCGTCTATCTGGTGGTTCTATCGACCTCTTCTTTGGCCTTAATGCTCTGTCACCACTTCTTCTACAGGTACCTCAACAAGAAGAATATAGACCTCGATGCGGCGGAGCTTCCGACATTTCTTGAAAAGCAAAGCAACGTCAAATTTATTGGGACAACTATCGCACACGGGTCTCGCTTATTGCTCTCGATGGCGATAGGCGTGACATTTTCCCAGCACTTCTGGAAATCACTACGGTCCCGAAGTCATTCGATCTCGCAAATTGACGCCCTGATCCACTCTGGACAATCAGCTTTCCACTATTCGACTTTCACGACTGCGATGACTTCTTCCCCACTGTTCTTTATATCGATTGTTTCTTCGATCACGGCTCTCATAGTCGTCCTCACTCCTGGCTCCTTGACAGTCTCTCCCGCAGTCGAACGCCAGGTGCCCTGCTCTGTCCCGTCCATCCCCGAAGTTACGACACATTTGAACACTTCTTTCGACATAGATAACTCCTTATTTGCGGTGGCGGCGAGCGCTCTCTCGCTGAACTCCTACCTTCCGCCTTTCCAGGTCAATCAATCCGCCACTTGTGGTCGTGGTACATCGTCATGTTCCTACAACGTTTCCTTCATAGGACCCGCACTGGACTGTGTCGATATCACAAACCAAGCAAACTTCTCTTTTTTCCTGGACCCAAAGCTGCAAGGTACCCCATCCGCCGCCCCCTTCCTGATATGGAACGGCAGTTTCTTTAGCGGCGACGCTAGTACTCCCATTGGCCTCAGCATATTCTCCAGAGATCTACTACAGGGTTCACTGCATGCAGTCAATTGCACGGCATACAACGCGACGTACGATGTGGGTGTGCGCACAGAGGGAGCATCCTCTTCAGTTCAAATTTGGAATGTGAAATGGAATTCAGAGCTGCTCTTTGTTAACGACAGCTCTTTCCTTCAAAACTATGCGTACCTTGGTGTCGACGCTTTGACTGGATTGATCTTTGCAGGGCCAAATGCATACGCAATGTCCCTTACAACATTTAGACTTGGCAACCTTCAAAGCACCACGTTCTTCTCGACAACGCCGACAGGAAACCACACCTTCAGCAATACCATTTCTCACTTCGCAGAAACGTTTATGCAGAATTTATCCATCAGCTTGCTCTCGGGGGGCATTTATTATGGAGTCAGCAATGACACAGCGACGAACCTTCGCAACGTCACTACAACATGTTCAGCGTCCGTAACGGCTTACACCTACAATTCTTATCGGTTACTCTACACGTATAGCAGCATTCTGGGGATCGCTGGTGTAGTGCTGGTCTATGGCTGTTTTGTGATCTCGCGTAACGGAGCAGAGCATAAGCTTTTGTTTTCCGATATCGTTCAGATAGCCTTGAACAAAGAGATGTTCCTCACCCGCGAGAAGTCAAAACTGGATGGGCGAACGCGGGTGCACATCGAACGCGTTAGTGGCTCCCCAGACAAACTCCTTCCATTATCGCCCATCAGTGGATGTCGAAATTCGGAGATACCGCACGCCTCTATGTCACTTGATGAAACGAGAGATAAAAAATCGACAAAGTGAGTGTTTCTCGCATTTTCTATAAATTTATGAACTGATGTCACCAATTATCGTTAGTGCAGCACTCGAATCTGCTACGACGCATTTCCAATGTTCGGGTTTATATGGCGCTACTCATTCTGGCGGCACTGTGCTGCATGGTCTTGAATCACGCATACTATCGTTATCTCAGTGGAAAGGTGCCAACAACTTCTTCACAGATTTCGAGCATAGCGGCTTTAATCCTCAATCAAACAATATCAAGTGACATTGGTATTGCGCTTTCGTACGGAGGCCAAATAGTCCTTGTCGTGGCAATGTCATTTATATCTGCGCAAATCTTCTGGCGTACCATCCGATCTCGTGGACATACCATTTCCCAAATAGACCAACTCATTACGATACAAACGTTTTCATTCCCTCGTTCATTCCTTCGCACCTTACGCGTCTCATGGGGTGTTCCACTATTGGCCCTCTTAGCGGTTTCAACTTCATTGGTGTCAATATTCTCTTCCGGGTCCTTGAAGATTTCCGTCAGTCATAAACGAGAAGAAGCCTGCACAGTCTTGGCCCCTCGAAATCTATCGATGAAGACGACCCTTTCGGACTATACCTCTCCACTCATTGCGGTGATGTTATCGGGAACATACCTGCAACCCGGTGAAACGTGCAGCTTAGAGAGCTATATGTCAAGCTGCAATTACGACCTCGAATTTGTAGGACCAGGGTTTGACTGCGAGGATGTGTCATCATCAACCAATGCCACAGAATTCAGCGAAACCTGGATATATAAAGGAACTGTTCCTCCGCAATCGGCCAACAACTTGACTATTCAAATATTTGTTCAGTCCTGGGATATCAAGGGTGCTAAATACCAAGCTGTCAATTGCACGGCTGTGGCCCGTCAGTATTCTGTATCCATTTCCAGCGGAGGAACTTCACCCAGTATTGTCAACGTCACCCAATCTCGCCCAGTCTCTGTGGTTCACGCCAACACATCCCAACTGGACACTTTCGAAGAGATTTATCTATCGAATATGGCTCAATTGATCGAGGCACAGGGCGCGTATATTTCAGACTTTGGCGGAGGCGTCGCATTTGCCTCGACTAGTGAGAGTCCGCCGGGACCGGCCATCGACTTACCCGTCACCTTTCCATTTTCGAGGGGAGGAAGTATTGGGCAATTCGAACTTGACGGCAATGTTTCCATGGCCGAAAACCTATCACTTGCCTTAGAAGGCTTCGCTCAAGACGCAACAATGAGTATTCTCTCTGGAACAATATTTGCTCTCAATCCCAACAACCCAAATCTCTTAGAAAACACTACGACGATGTGCACTTACTCGTTCACTGCATACGAGTATACACCACTCACACTTTTCCTGACATACGGTATCGCTATTGGAATCGCAACTTTTTGCGCGGCTCTGGGATCGATCGCTATAAAGCGAAACGGCGTCGAAGAGACGTTGGACTTCTCCCGGTTTCTTCGAGCGGTGATAAATGAAAAATTGTATAGCGTAAAAGATAGGTTGGACATGGATACGAAGTTGAAAGCAGATGATACAGCAGATGGCAATTTCGCCCCATCTCTTTCGTAGTCTTATCATACTATTGGTTTTTCAATTCGTCGCACCGTAGTCATTGAACAGTCTCAATCCACTACAACTCGATATTCGCATAATTCCATAAGTTTTCCTTCGTAAAGTGCTTCAAACAAATCTTCTGTCCACCCGACCAGGGCTCCATTTCGTGCTCTAACAGCGTCCCTCTGAAGATCAAAACGTCGCCTGGTAAGAATCGCACCCGAAGTCCCAGCCGGGGTATCTTCACGTAGCCTCCCTCGGTGAACGTCCCGAGTGAAACGAGAGCGGTCCAGCCATACGCGAAATCACCATCCTCGAAACGTAGCGGAGTCTTCTGATTGAATGCAATCGTTCTTCCTTCCATGAGAATTGGATCTTCTTCGGCGAGTTCTTGAGTATCTGAACATTTGTTGATGATCTCCCGGAGCCGCTCAAGGCCGTCGTAGAAAATTTGATTTATGAAGAAGATCATGCTGTTGATACGTTGAGACAAGAAATCGGTCTCGTCCACGAGTGATTTGAGAGGTTCTATTCCATCATCCAGAGACGAGGAGACCGTCGGAGGTCCGTTCTATTGAGTCAGTCAGTATAATTGAAGTTTCGGAAAGAAAGGAGAAAAGTGACCTCTTGAGTTTCTGCATGAGAGAACTCGATGCATCCCGAAATCTCCCCTGCGGAAATGACGAAGGTCGATTTGTCCTCGTCCTCCTTATTATTCTTCAGGTTTTTCCCGACTTCAATGCACGGAGCATTGTACTTATCCTAAAATATTTCGTAAGTCACAGTTTGCAATCTATCAGTCTTCAGGAGATAAGTTGAGAACTCACCACATCGGACTCCAAGAGAAATTTCGGAAGATGGTATAAGACAGGGACTCCATCTCTGTCGACGGCCATGCGCGAAGCCAAATCGTCCCAAAGCACCCAAGCCTCATCTCCAACGACTGGAAGTTCTGACTTCCCACCCAGCTCCTCAACAACGCTGAAGGATCTGAAAGTCACTACGCCAAAATAAGTGTGAGGATAATTACTTCATAAGCATTCGTACGACTTACCTTGATTCCGTTCCGCTTCTTCGAAGACCTTCATGTCGCGATGAGACACGCGGTGTTTTTTCCGAGTTTCGATGCTTCCTCTCGTATATTGTCCTGTCCTTTTCCTTCTCCTCATTTCGTTACATTGTGTTTAGAATCAAGCTTGTGGGAAAAAATCGCGATAGACGTACTTTTTTGATTGCTGTTCTTCCCTTCCTTCGTTGTCGTCCTTTCCAATTTCTATGCCAGGTTCGACAACGTCGTTATAGTCGACTATCGACCTTTTCCCAGAGAACGCAGCTCTGACATCTTTTTGTGGTGCATGTCCTCTCATGACTCTCTAACAGAGAAGATTGCAGCACTGTCGTTAATGTAATGGTAATCGAAATTTTTTCCAAGGAAAGTAATTCGCTCACGAGTGACAGTATTCAGTTGCCAGTGCGTCTTCGCGTCTAAGAAAACAGACAGTATATCACGACCGTTGACTTCGTATTAAGTATCAGAGTTGGATAGCCTTCTGAAGTAACTATACTTCGAGACTCTGACCGAGATTTGAAGAAACGGATAATGTCGTCGCGACAACAGCTGTTGAAAAAAAGCGTCGTAAGAGCGGCGCGGTTTATGCCGGTGCGGAGTTTGTAATCCAAGCGCATGATTGGCTCCGCTACACGGAATTTCAAATAGCACTTCGTCCAAGCGAATTGGCAAGCTGGGCGGCGGCCGTCAACAACGACAGTATAAAATTGACCGACGGACGTCGCTCGCAACGACTTTCGACCTCTGGCGATGTCGCAATACCCCTCTTGTTACGGTCGAATGATGTGGGCGCGTTTGCGGGACGACGTTCACGGTTCAAGCATCCCCGAATTGCAGGCGTGGCGACGTGCCGCAGTGCTCGATTGAATGGATCGCAGGAACGCATAATTTGCAGGTATTCAAGTACGGGGCAGTCGACGTCGACGATGAGAGGAAAGCTTTGTGGTGAGGAACAGATATTCGTGGTGTGGTGGTATGTTCTATTCTCTTGAATCACTACCATGATGGTGGAGATGACCCTCCTCGAAAGATGCTACAAGATCGATCGCGATGGGCTCTCCTGAACCTCTTTGAATGGCAATAGGTCCTCGAATTCCAGCTCGAGCTTTGTCGTCATCGGCCTCGTAACTTCAAAGGGTAGTACGCGTTACGCTCAGGACATCGGTGAGTGTTCTGTGCCATGATTTGTTCGTTTCTGATTTCTGCATCGATGCTGAAGGGGATCTTGCGTGCTCATACAACATTATGAAGACATCGAATGATTGACGGGAGACCTGGGCAACGTGGACTACACCAATCGTTTTGTCGCGGCGGAGAGGAAGATTGAAAGATTGATCGCCACGCCGTGGTGGAAGGAGATAGAAATCACGCTCCTCCCAATGTGCCACCCTCGCTCCTTCTTTCCGCTCTGAACTCGTCGCGACATTGTCAACCTCGTGATCAGGTTGCCTTTGATGAGAGACTTCCCATCTATTTGGCGACGCTCACCAACACGCTGCTACTCCTTTCTTTCATCAGGACATTTCCGCTTCAAACTGGACGTCGCTCTCATTGTCAAGAACATCGAAGCCAGCAAGGCGACCGTTATACTCTTCGAACGAGATGGCGTAGTGTTGCCCCCCGCCTCTTCGATGTCGTGTGCGCACCATCCCTCGACCCTTTCTTCATTCGGGCGCTTGGAGAGCCAAACTTCAATAACTTCAATCATTCAGACGCCCACTGGTGTCAGGCTCAATCAAGTGGAATGTAGTATCACTCTCACAACCCTCGGTGGGTGGCGATAAGCTGTACAAACGCAACGCGGTGCGGATGGGGTGGACGTCTCTCATTGTCACTCTCTCACAGCCTGCCCCTTTCCCTCCTCTTTTCCTGGAGCTCGAAGATCTGCGTATTCGCGCACGAATGATCGCCCGGCTATACGCCAAAGGGAGTACCAACCGCTGAAGCCGGAACTCGAGGCAGAGTGGTATGTGCAACTCGGAGAAAAAAGAGGCGCGAAACTTCTGTTGTAAGTTGGCGTTCGTACTCTTTTTTTCTTGAATAAGCGCTTACGAGCATTTCGCCTGCTTCTATTCCGCTTACTTTTTCCGCATCTTCGTCTTCCCGACCTGGAGACCGACCGACGCATCCAAAAGCAGTGATCGCAGAGGCGGGACACAGCCACTAGAGCCAAGAGGGGTCGTCGGCCTTTCCAGCGCCTTTCCGTAACCAGGACTTCCACTCAGGGATCCTAATAATCAAGGGTCACCCCCTGCCGACTTTTATTTCTGAGCTGTGAAACGGATGGACCGTGATAACAGCCGCGGTCCTCTGAATCAGGGAGGAGCCTTGCGCCATTGCTCCCTCGCAATGTTTCGATGGGCCTCCTTGTTGTCAAACAACAGATCTTCGTTCGTTCTTGAGACTATTTCACAGCGAGCGACAAGAAAACGCGCACGATGCGGAAGGTAAGCTCACGAGTCACTTCAAATGTGTTGCTCGCTAACGAACGCCGATTGTACGCTTCCCCCTTTGATGGATGTGATCGCCAATCCTCGTGATTCCATCAAACTTTGTCTGCCGCCCCCTTTCACCATTCGTTACAGCCACACCAAATTGATCTGTAGAAAAGCGTCCGATTTTCACGTCCGTTCCGACGAAAGCTCAACAACGCAACTTGTCCTTATACCCCCACCGTCCGTTCTTTTCTACCGCCCTCCCCCCACTTTCTTTTTTTCATTCCACTCCTTCACCGACTACGGGCGACGCTGCAAGCCCGCGCTACGATATCGTTTGGATTCGCTTCTACGAGTCGGCTGAGCGACCTCGAGTAAATTACATTCAAGATTTGGTTCGCGAGTTCCAGAGGACGCAGCGAACAGGACGATGGATGATTTCAAAATACGACCAAGGCAGGGTGCGTAAAATTTCTCATCATGCGAAGGAAAGACAATCCAACTCATCACGCTTCGCATTGCAGTCGACGACTGGGATAAAGGGAGATACGCACCGGTCGTCGCTCGTCCCCCGCCTCGGAAAGGCGGAAGATTCTTTGGGCTCGTCTACGTCGTGATCTTAGTGGTCCTCGGGGCTGCCTGTGCGATCGCGCACCACGTCTTCTATACCCATCTCAACGGGAAGAGCATCGACAACGCGACGAATGAACTCCCCGCCTTGTTGCGGAGTCAGGACAATGTCGGCAACATCGGAACGACCATCGCTCACGGAGTCCGAATCGCCTTCTCTATGGCCATCGGCGTGACGTTCGCCCAACTCTTCTGGCATGTCCTACGGTCGGGAAGCCATTCGATCGCCCAGATCGACTCGCTCATCAGCTGCGGCCAAAACCCACTTCAACCAGCGGCTCTCCGCACGATATGGACATCCTTCACGCTTTTTGTCATTTCCGTCGTCGCGTCGGCTTTGGCGCTCGTCGTCGTATTTTCGCCCGGTGCCTTGACAGTTTCGTCGGACGTCGAACGGAGGGCGACTTGCACTGCACCAACTCTTCTTGACGGAATAACCTCACCCAACCTTACGTACGACACAAGCAACACGCAGTTCCCCTTCGACTCCCTCATGGTCGACTTTATCTCGACCAACTCGTACCTCGCACCGTATCAAGGGAACCGATCATCTATCTGCGGGTTCGACATGCCATGTTCTTACAACCTGACATTCCCGGGGCCCTCCCTGAGTTGCGACGATATCACAGACCAATTGAATTTGACGACCTCTCCTCTGGGATCACCACCTGATAGCAGGGATGGGACTTTGGTCATATACGACGCTGATTTAGGCTTCCCCACACTTGGCGTCAATATTTCGGTGAACGACTGGGCGAAGGGTCAAATGTCGTCGTTCTACTGCACTACGTACAATTCGACATACCAAGTGGGTGTGGAAGGAAGCCCCCCTTCGATTCGTGTCTGGGACGTGACTCAGAACTCGGTCCTGAATTATAGCATGGGGTTCATCAGCAGCTACACCGAACAGGTTTTGGAGGGAATCACTGGACAAGTTCTGGGAGGACCCAATGGCTTATTAGAAATCGGAGCACAGGGCGCAGCGACACCGCAGCTGAGCGCCTTTTTCGTCACGACTCCAGACGGAAATCACACCTACAGTACGACTGCTGCGGAGTTCGCCTCTTCCTACGTCCAGAACGCGACCATCAGCCTGCTCTCTGGCTCCATATTCACCAACACCACTACGGACCCCGCGTCCAACGTAGGATCCGTTGAGACAACCTGCTCCTTATTTGTCAACATTTACGTCTACGACTCGAAGCGGCTTTTCATCACATATGGCGCCGCGTTGGGGGCTACGGTGTTGGTCGTCCTGTACGGCTGCTATTTAATACTGCGCAACGGAAGGGAGGAGAACTTCAGCCTTTCGGACGTCATCCACGTCGCGTTGAATGACGAAATGTACGCAGCGTCCAGGGGCTTGTCGGACCACACGAAGGTGTATTTCGTCGGTAATGAGTCTTCAGGGAAGCTCCTCCCCACGTTACCCGGCGGTGATGGCTTTGGAAGATCGGATTCTTCCTCGATGGGTAGCGGGGGCCTCAAACCCCTACGTAGGAATGCATCTTCTCCTTCAAATCTCTCGTACTAATAGTTTCCTTGCAGCTTCGATGCCCCGGCGCTCAAGATTCCTTACAGCCGTCCACGCGAAGATGTTGCTATTCATTGTAGCAACCCTCATCTGCATGGTACTGCATAACGTCTATTACCGATATCTCGACGGGAAGGCGCCTTCGTTCTCGCTAAAAGCTTCAGATCGCTCCTCCTGGCCAAGGAATCAGACGGTGGTGAGCGACATTGGCACTGCTATTTCGTATGTAGCCCAGGTTTTCCTCGCGATGGTCATCTCGGCTTCCTGCGTGCAACTCTACTGGCTCGCTATTCGTAGTCGAGGTCATCGTATCGCTCAGATCGACGCCCTCATGTCAGTCCACGCAAGTCCGTTCTCCCTTCCCTTGCTTCGCGCTCTTTCAGCCTCGATCTCCGTATGCGTTGTCGCGATGTTGGCATCCTCCGCATCGGTGGTATCCATTTTCGCCCCGAGCGCGATAAAACTTAACACGAATCACCTGCAAACGAGCGACTGCACCGTCTCGGCCCCTCGAAATCTATCATCCATAGTTACTCCAGCCACAGACAACAACTACCTCTCACCGATGGGCGCGGTGTTAGCGTCGGGCACCTTCCTCCCGCCCGTAATTCAATGCGACATGGGCTCGAGTTCGCAATGCAGTTATGATCTTCAATTTGCCGGACCTGGGCTTTCTTGCGAGGACGTGACTACGATAAGCAATTACACGACGTTCGCGAACGCGCGCCAGTTGAACACCACAAACACGATCAATTTGTTCCAAGCGGAGTTGGTACCTCAAGATAGCAACCTTTACATGCAGATCGCTGTTCAGAGTTGGGACGTCAAGCGCCAGCTGTATCAGGCCTCGAATTGCACAGGCGTCTCCCGCTCATATTCAGTGACCATGTCCAAATCGACCGCCACTCCGTACAATATCACCGTCACCGGAAACGACGTGATTTCGAAGATCCAAGCCAATGAGACGGCTCCTCCTGACTTCGAGTCGTTCTATATGTATAACATCTTGAATCTTATGCAGCAGATGCGCATCACGATCGAGCATGGATTCTATCCAACAGCCGTCTTGCAAGTTCCTATCAACATGAACCCTACCGAAAGCATTGCTGGGATGCCCTTCGGTGACAACAATGGAGGTGGTCTTGGCTTCTACGGGCTCGACAGCAACGTTACCTGGGCAGACAATATGACGCAGGCCCTAGAGGTGTTCGCGCAGAACATGACAATGAGTCTCTTTTCGGGGCAGATACTCAACTACAACTCGGACGACTCTAATGTCCTCCAAAACGTCACGACGACATGCTCCACATTCGTTTCCGCATACGAATATACGCCGTATCACCTTTACCTAACGTACGGCGCAGCGATGGCCGTTGCGGTGGTCTGCGCGTTCTGGGGAGCGATTGCCATTGCACAAAACGGAGTCGCAGAGAACCTGGATTTCTCTCGGATCCTTCGTTCGGTTCTCAATGAGAGGCTCTTCTTCGCAAAAGATGGGTTGACTGAGGATACACGGTTAAGAGCAGATGATACGGTTGAGGGGAAATTGGTTCCATCAATTTTATAGATCACGTCGCGGGGAGACGGGGACTTTCCGGACGTTGTAAATCGCAACATATTTAATCTCTAAAATATCTTTCATATCTCATTTGTAGTCATCTGTCACTCGTTATGTATACAAGTCAATCGATTCTGGATGAAAGTCACCCTTGGATTTTTTTCAAAGTTTTCTTGGAGATCTTCACGATTGAGTTTGTCCTCCACGTGTCGACCACGCTATCCACTGGGCCCGAACTTGTTCGTAAGTCTTCCTCCTCTTCCTCTTCAACCACTTACTAACTTGCTACGATCCTCTGCAACACTGCATCGTCTCGTTCATGCCATCACGCTGGAGATGGATAACTGTATTGAAGATTTCAGAGCTTAAGAACTAATTTCGTAGTCACCTTGAATCGGAATCAAACTCTGCCGCAATTCATTCGATGCTCTCAAACACGCCGTCTCTCCTCTCGTCGTAAGTTACCGACTCTTCGACACAGGCTGCTAATGTACAAACATATGAATGATTTCAGGGTACATTCAACAACGTTTCTCGCCTAGTGGTCCCCCTGACGCGGGTTTGATGGGAAGAACCCGTACAAAAGGCGAGTCACGGTCGCGTTGTCGCCAAGCATGGAAGGATCCCCGCCCATCCGTCCCACAATAGCGTCGCGCGCGCAGCGAGCACAATGCGTTGGTGACGGTGGCCTTCTCTATGCAGTGGAGGGCTCCTGGTTATAAGAGATGTAAGATTCCAAGTAGGTTGCGAATGAAACTATCTGACTTTGTCTTCGTCTGAACACCCCACAGAAACACCATTGCAACGACGTCAAGTCGACGTGGAGATCCCAGTAGCTGCGCTCGTGCTATCCGTCGCGTCTTGCAGAAAATTTTGAACACGATGTCCAACGCACTCTCTAAGGATTGGACGCAGGCGTCACCTCGAGCATCGAGTCGACCGAGACGAGGTGCGTAGAGCTTTTTCTTGCCGATTGAAGTGGAAATCGACATTGACGACCCATTACAGACTATGAATCGGACAAAGGCGTGTACGAGCCAGTTGGTTCACGTTCTGTTCATCGTCAAGATAAGAGAACGTCTGGCATCTTATACATGATCTTCCTGTTGGTCTGCGGGCTCGGCTTGATGCTCGCACATCACTTTTTCTATGCCTACCTCAATGACAAGAGCATCGACCCCGGATCGACCGAACTTCCTCCTCGTCTGAAGAATCAGGACGACGTGGACTTCATTGGCAAGACTTTCGCGCATGGCGCACGCATCGCTCTCTCCATGGCGATCGGGGGTACTTTCGCTCAATTATTCTGGGCAACGCTGCGATCACGGAGCCATTCCATAGGACAGTTTGACGCCCTCGTCAACTGTGGCCAAACTCCTTTCCACTCTTCCGCATTTCAAGCAGTCACAGCATCGGCTGCGCTATTCATCGTTTCTCTCGTCGCATCAGCCACAGCGCTCCTTGTCGTCCTCACCCCCGGTTCCTTGACCATATCCGCCAACTTCTCCACTGGAAAGCCATGCACCGTCCCAACCGTCCCCCAAGATGTGATGAAGTCCGACTATGACTTCGCGGACAAAAATGGGACAGTCGGGTTTCCAGTAGAAGCCGTGTTATCGACCATGCTATCCTCGAACACGTATCTTCCACCATTTCAGTCCAATCAAGAGCTCTGCGGAGATGTCACATCGTGCTTGTACAACGTATCGTTCGTTGGACCAGCACTTGATTGTGTTGATGTCACGAATCGAATGAACCTCTCCTCGTTGATAAATTCATCAATGACTATTTCGAACTCAACGCCCTTTCTCGTCTGGAACGCCAGTGGATTCACCGATTCGATTGGTCTTTCCATCCTATCACGAGATCTGGTGAACGGCGTCTCACAAGCAACCAATTGCTCTGCGTACAACGCAACGTACGATACCGTCGTTGGTTTCGCGGACGGCTCCTCAACAATCGCGGTGCGGAAGGTGACTCTAGATTTGCCGATCTCGCCTAGCGACTCGAAGTCGTTCATCAACTTCCACATTGAAAATGGAATCGGGATGCTAATCGGACTCATATGGGCTGGGCCGAATGGTGCAATATCGCGCACTGAATTCGGCAACATACCGAGTCCGTTCTTTGTGACGACTTCGGACGGAAATCACACCTTTGGAGACTCCGTTTCTCATTTCGCGTCTTCGTTTATGCAAAATCTTTCGCTCAGTTTGCTCTCTGGAAGCTTCAACTATGGGCTCAGCAACAATACTGCCTCGAACTTCGAAGATGCAAGCTCTACATGTATTTTCCCAGTCACATTCTACATCTACGACTCAACACGGTTGCTCGCTACGTACGGCGTGATGCTGGGATTTGCAACCGCTCTTGTTGCGTACGGTTGCACCTTGCTTTGGCGTAATGGTTTGGAGGAAAAACTCGTCTTTTCTGATGTCGTCCACACAACGTTGAACGAGGAGATGTTCTCAAGATCAGAGAGCGTACAGAGTAGTACAAAGGTTCATGTAATACCCGACGGTCGCGGGCCAGGAACATTTCAGCCTGCGTCTTCGATGGAAATGGATGAGGACGATACTAAATGTGAGTGCGCCATCTGCAAAGAATTTTGTGAGTTTTAATATATATATCCTGCGTTAGTGTCGGAATTCGTCCAACGGAAACACTGTCTCGCTATTCGATGGAAGTTGGCGCTTTTCGTCCTGGCGGCATCGACGTGCATGATTTTGAATCATGCATATTATCACTACCTCGAAGGGAAAGCCCCGTCTTCAGACCTCGCAGGCGCGAGCGACTTCTTCCTTAACCAAGTCATAGTCAGTGACACTGGGAACGCACTCGCATACATTGGCCAGACATTCCTTGCGGCAGCGGTAGCAACAGCATGCACGCAGCTGTTCTGGCGTGCGGTTCGTTCTCGAGGACACTCCATCTCCCAAATCGACGCACTCATGAACGTGCAATTCAACCCGATCTCGCCTTCATTACTGCGTGCATTGAAAGTGTCATTCCTGATCCCCTTGCTGGCGCTTTTCGTCTTTTCGACTTCATTGATTTCGATATTCGCTCCGGGGTCGATCACGGTTCCTCCGGACCAGAGTCAATCAAGAGACTGCGCGGCATTGTCCCTTCGCAACTTATCGGCGCTGGAGACGAAATTGTCGGACTATACGACGCCAATCTTTACGGGGATGTCTTTGGCGACAAACTTTGAGCCTATCGATGCATGCGAATCTGCTTCTGACGTGGGCTGCGCCTACGACCTCCAGTTCATTGGCCCTGGGTTCAGCTGCGAAGACGTGACGGCATCAAGCAACAAATCCGCATTTACGAACCGCTTCGGCAAAGGAATCATCCCTCTATACCTCGCGCAGGTCTTGCCTCAGACCAGTAATCTGACAATGCAGACCTCCGTCCAGACCATGTACTACGACGGTACAGGTTATCAAGCGGTCAACTGCACCGGTGTCCTTCGATCCTATTCTGCATCCATCGGTCATGGGGTGTTGTCTCCCAGTAGCATAAACGTCACAGGCTCTCAAGTCATCTCCACGATTAACGCCAACACGTCGCAATTATCGACTTTCGCGGAGGCTTATGTGTTCAGCATGATGCGCTCCCTCCAGCAAGCTCCAGTCCTCTCAGCTGGGGGGAGCGTCGGTATGGGTAACAGTGCTTTGGGCGCCGACAACAACGTCGTCGTGATGCCCTTCTCGGTGCGAGGGGGCATCGGCAAAGTGCAACTCGACGGAAACATCACCTGGGATAACAATATGTCGCTCGCATTGGAGTCGTTCGCTCAGAACGCGACACTGAGCCTCCTTTCGGGACAAATATCCGCATTCAACCCAGAAGATCCCAATGTACTCGAAAACATCACGACGACGTGCACCTATACTTTCCCTGCATACCGTTATGTGCCCTATCGTCTTTTCCTCACGTATGGCGTCGCAATCTTCATAACGATGATCTGCGCGATCTTGGGATGCTTTGCGATCTGGCGGAACGGCACCGACGAAACGTTGGAATTTTCAAGAATTCTTCGAGCCGTGCTTAACGAAAAGATGTTCAATGGTAGACGATATTTGGACGAAGACACGATAGTTAAAGCGGACGAAACTGTGGAAGGAAATCTGATACCTTCAATATCAGAATCAAGCGGCTTTAGTTGACTTCATAAACAAGACGGACTCACCGAAAATTCAGCGGAGTATATCTTTATGTATCCATAACCTTTTATTGTAGTGTCTTCATCCCTGCCAGCTCTGAAGCAAGTGAAATGCAGGAGCAACGAATCAGACAAAATAATCACAGTGATTTGTGGTTACTTTTCGGAGCCACGTGTCTGCCACGCGAATTTTTTTGCCGTCGTCAACTCGCCGCTCGCTCGTGGCTGCAACTCCTCGCATCCATCCTCCATGTAAGTCGACGAACCCCTCATTATTCCTCTTGTATCGAACTTGGACATCGTAAGGAGGATATATATCGAGAGACACGATCCGTTGAGCTTCCCATCGCTTCAATGCTCCATCAACACGTCTTGAAGGGTTCGGGCGTCTTTCTTGAGAAAGTTTGTTGTTATCGCGATTTTTTCGTTATTGTGACTAAAAGCTCGCCAGACTTGTCACGGAATGTGCACGCTTTCAAACCGTTGCTCAGCGCTCAATGAGTTGAATGACTCGTTGCATCAATGCTTCGTTGCCAACAGAACTCGCGTCGACCCCCCCTTCTCCAAATTGTTGGTTTGCTTCGGTATACGTATCGAGCGTATCCATGAATGGATAGTTTCAAACTGTCTCTGACATAGAATCGAAGATTTGACTCGCTCTAAGGGAGGATCGATCCATCAGGGCCTCGTCGTTGACTTGCCATGACGGAATTCGTCCAGGAGCCCCTTTGTCGTGAGTGAATTTACTTTGCCCACTCTCTGGCAGGTGTGATAATCGCTACGTGCACTTAATGCGCGAACTCTAGGCGACGCAGGATGATGCGCCCCTGCGTGCTTTGTACACAGATTAAAAAACGCCGTATACGCCTTTGTTGAGCGAGGTCGGCTAAAGGGGCACCCTTTCTCCTCCACACAAGGTCAACCTCAGTATACGAGTGCTCACGATACCTTTCTCTCTCCGACAGCCCTCTGCGCGAATTTGGCGGTATGATTCGCTTACTTAGGTCTTGCTGTCGATGAATTGGACTAACTGGAGTCCATGCGATAGCCTTCATGAAGAAACTTCACTCCTAAAGTCTGGTACTTTACTCTGTATCGCGGGCGGACCTCCTCATCACGACGACTGTGACCGAATTCTTTCACGATGCAGGCTTTCTCTCGGAATATGAGTAGTCCAACTTCCCGGAGAAGTCCAGCTCAACAAGGTGCGTAGAGTCCTCCGTCGTCCATTTGCCAAAATGGTAATCACAATCTTCTTCTTAACCAAGAGGATGGAAGGGGTGATTATGTGCAAGTCGTCATGCCTACCCCACAGTCAAAACGGACGAGATTCGTTGGAGTGGGATACATTATTGCTCTGGTGCTCATTGGAATGGGCTTGATGCTCGCGCACCACTTTTTCTATGCGTATCTGAACGAGAAACCCATCAACTCCGGTTCGATAGGGCTGCCGCCATTTCTGAAGAACCAAAACAATGCAAGTTTTATTGGGACAGCTATCGCTCATGGCGCTCGCATTGCTTTCTCGATGGCCATTGGGGTGACTTTCGCTCAACTTTTCTGGGACACCTTACGGAAACGTGCTCACACTATCGAGCAAATCGACGCACTTGTCAGGTGCGGGAAATCCCCTTTCAACCCTTCCGCACTCCAGGCAGCGACTGCGTCATTCGCGATATTCCTCACGTCCTTTATAGCCACCGCCATGGCGCTGGTCGTCATCATCACGCCCGGTTCACTCACCATCGCCTCGGATGTCTCTAGCACGAGATCCTGTGAGGTCCAGACGCTTCCGACTGCCGTGGATTCAAACTGTTCTTCTATTGGAATAACATTGGGCGCGGCCTCGCTCAATGTCCTTGCCTCCAATACGTACATGTCACCTCTTCTCCTTGATCGTGACACCGCGTGCGGTGCGGGTGCGTCAACCTGCTCATACAACGTGTCATTTCACGGACCCGCGTTCGACTGCGTCGACATCACAAACCAAACGGATTTTTCTCAGTTTCTCAACTCCACGGAGCCTCCACCGCCGGACGGTGCGCCCTTCGTAATGTGGAATGTTTCTTCAACGGAAGGTGTCGTCCTTGGACTGGAAATCCTGACGCAGGATCTTGTCAAGGGCGCGGTTCAAGCGACGAACTGCACAGCGTACAACGCTACCTACCAGGCGACTGTAAATTCGGAGGAAGCCTCAACTACCGTGCAAGTTTGGAATGTATCTCTTCATTCGGCTTTAATGTCATTGGATGAGATGCCGTTCATGAGCACGTTAGCGATAAGCGCCATGGACAACATTATGGGCTTGATTTACGCAGGTCCGAACGGGTTCCTCGCTGGAGCCGATGATGATCCAATCCAGACTAGTCCTCTGTTTGGCACGACGGCGACGGGGAACCATACCTTCACCGACGATATCATCCATTTCCACACATCATACATGCAGAATGTATCGATCAGCCTCCTTTCTGGCAATGTCTACTATTGCCTCAGCAACGATACGTCGACAAACCTTCAGAATATCACCACGACTTGCTCATCCACGTTTTCCATCTATATCTATGACTCGTCACGCCTTCTCATCACATACGGCGTCGCTCTCGGCGTTGCAGCTATGCTCGCAGTCATTGGTGGTTGGCTGGTCTTGAAACACGGACGGGAGGAGAAGCTCCTCTTTTCCCAGGTTGTACGTCTCGCGCTGAACGAGGAGCTATTCCGAGTCGCAAAGGCTTTAGAGAAGAGGACCCCTTTACTGCTAGATCGTTTTGTTGGAGATAATCCCTCATGGAGATTTGTCCCAGTACCCTCCCTAAATGCCGACATCGACTCGGAACAATACGAATATTCATCCTCCGAAGCGGAGAAATTCGCTGCGCAAGGTACATCGCATTCGCCATAGGTTCTTCTGGTCTCTTTTAACTAACCACATTCTCAGGATTAATTGTGTCAAATTCGACAATCTGGAACCGTTCGTGGAGGCGATTTGCGAACGCGAAAGGAAGATCGGTCATACTGGTTTTATCGACCTTAATCTTCATGGTCCTTCATCACGCATATTATCACTATCTGGACGGGAAACCTCCGAGCTCGCGGCTACGCACTCAAGATTCTCAGTGGCTAAGAGATCAAACGGTTGTGAGCGACGTCGGTCTCGCCCTGGCTTATGCGGGTCAATCTCTCCTCATCGCAGCGATAGCGATATCCCTCACGCAACGATTTTGGCGGACTCTGCGTTCCAGAGCGCTCAACATTGCAGAGCTTGACGCTCTCATGAGCATGCAGACAAGTTCCCTTTCTACCTCGACCATCCGCGCCGCTCGAACCTCTCCAGGTGTATTGTTTCTGGCGCTGCTCGCAGCATCCATGACGCTCATCACGATCTTCGCACCAGGAGCCATCAAAGTGTCGAGTAATCACGGGCAGTCTAGACAGTGCACGATCATGGTTCCCAAAAACTTGTCGGCGGTCGCTACGACTGGGGATCTGGCCTCGGTGAAGACCATTTACGAGGCGCCTATCATGGTCGCTATGTCCTCGGGAACGTATCTTCCTCCCATGGATCCTTGCGAACTGGACGGCGCTGCGCAATGCAGCTATGACCTTCAGTTTTTTGGGCCAGGATTCCAGTGCAGCAACGTGACGGCATCGAGCAACGAACCCGCATTCATTACTCCAGATCCGAGCACGGGCACAATCAATCTATTTGGCGCCTCAATAAAACCACAGGATGAGAACTTGACAATGTCGATATTCGTTGAGACATGGGACTCGAAGAATTCGGTATTTCAGGCAACTAGTTGCGAAGGAGTTTTGCAATTTTATTCCGTCGTCGTCGCCCATACAAACACCACATCGTCGATTGATGTCGTCGAATCGAGGGCCATCAATGCGCTTCACGCCAACACGTCCCAGTTATCATTCTTCACAGACGTCTACGTGTTCGATATTATTTCGGCTCTTCAAGGAGTGGTAATCGCAAGGGAATCCTCCGACAGCGCAGTATTGGACCTAGTCTCGGCAACGAACGCCATGGGCAATATGGCTACTTTCGAGCTCGACGGCAACATTACCTGGAATAGAGACATGCCGTCCGCGTTGGAAGAATTCGTTCAGAACGCAGCGCTGGGCGTTCTTTCCGGGCAAGTCGTTGCATTCAATCCAGACGACCCAAGTCTTTTGGAGAATTCGACAACGACGTGCACCTACTCGTTCCCAGCATACGAATATTCACCGTCCGTTTTATTTTTGACGTATGGCATTGCAGTATTCTTGACCATCCTATCCTCGCTATGGGGAGCCCTTGCGATTCGGCTGAATGGCGTCGAGGAATCGATGGACTTTTCTCGTTTTCTGAGGGCGATCTTGAACGCAAAGCTATATTACGTGCAAGAGCGGCTGGACTCGGAAACGAAGCTGAAGGCCGAGAACAGCGTCACTGGGGAATTGATTCCATTTCTGTCTTAGATTTATCCTTCATGTGGCTATCCTAATCTCAAACCTCAGTCGCTTGAACGCAGCTAGTGAGCTAGCTCTTTACGCTAATGTGATTTGTGGCCAGAGCTCTAATCGCCGGTCAGGGTGTTTTCATCTCGTAAATACCCGAGTCCTCCATCATGAAATCGACAGCATCAATAATAATAGCTCTGAGTTTCCGCCATTTTCCCGTCGTAAAGTACTCCCAATTGCTCTGGTAAACTTCCGAAGACTCAAACGAGTCGACGCGATTTTCTTTTGTGTTTTCCCGCCACGTGTTACCCACGCGAGCGAGTTCGCCGCTACCACGCAAGCGAGTTCGCCGCTACCACGCAAGCGACGACCACTTTCAACTTTGAACACAACCATGACCACCGCCAGATGATTTATCAAGCGCGAGTGAGTTTCTCTACTTCAAAGATCTCTCAGAATCTTTATATCTCGATCCAAACCTTCATGTTCCACCCGATCATGAAGCTGAAGCGCTGAAGCGAGGAGAGTCGCAGTGAACACAACATCTCGGGGTTCGCCTGTCACCGTCTTGTCCATGTGCAGTGTGCATCTCACCTCGCTGAGGTTCTATTGCCCCACAGCCCCGTCTGCGTGGTATTGGAAGCTGCTTGAAACGAACAGAATGCTGTATGGTGCGCTCTCTTTCCATCTATCCGAACAACTGCCAGTACTGACTAAACAGGCCGCCTGAGGATCGCATTCAAACTGTGATTCCTCCGGGGCCCATGTTTTCCAAGAAAGCTACATCGGTATCAATCCATCATGCCTGTGATATCATCAAGTTGCTTGGATTACCTAGTAACGCTCCATTTCGTTGTATGTTTCAACTGGGACAATCACTTCACGACAACGAATGCACAGTGCCGCGGTCAGCGCCCATCGTCATTTCGATGATTTGGAAATTAATGGTGCGTATCCATAAGTCTCTACTATCAAGGGCTTTTTCAAATGTTCTCATGTACTTTTACGAAGAAGCTGACTTTCTACTCTCTTGACACACCGGGGATTCTCCAGTAACTTTCTTGCGCGTCACGACCTTATGGCATGAAGAATTTATCGATTTTAGAAGGATAAGAAGGCTCGGCGATGAAGATCTTTCATTTCCTCCTTTGGATGCGAATCTCTATGCCGTATCAACTGAGGCGAACTGCTATTAAAAGTAGCTTCGGGCTTATATACCACCCGTCCGAAGCAGATCGCTGCGCCCCTCGAATCCTCCCGCCATTCCTTGACTCAAACCTACCTTGACAGGGTACGTGATTTTTTGTGAGTCTCCTTCGCTTTTTCAACTATGCCTTAAATACGTCGAGGACGTCCAGTTACCTCCCGACTGCCCTCGGGTCCTCTCCTTAGCACTTCATTGAACGACTTCACGACTAATAATTCATCAGGTTGTTACGTTCTTGCCCTTTCCAGAATTTGTTTCTGCATGTCGCTTGGGGCTCTTTGGAAGGGTATGAATGTATCGCAAGGACGGCTTATCCAAGGTGGGCTTGCGTTGGACTCCGTGTCGAAAAGCTTGAATAACGTCTTTGATTTTGCAAAACCAGACAACAAATTAGAAGAAAGGTCGAACACAAGTGCTTCTGGATCGCTACTCGCACTTCCTCATAAAAACAAGAAATACAGCGGGCCATTACACACTGCTCTTCTTTTGGGCTCTGGCTCGACTTTGATACTCCTCCATCACTTCTTTTATGCGTATCTTAACAAGAAGAGCGTAACGTTGGCGGCCGCAGAGCTCCCTCCTTTCCTGCGGGATCAAAACACCGTCAGTTTTATAGGGACGACAATCTCGCATGTCGTCCGCATCCTCCTTTCTATGGCTGTCGGTGTGGCTTTCGCTCAGCACTTCTGGGCCACGTTACGATCCCGGAGTCTAAGAATCGGACAAATTGATGTTCTTGTCCGTTGTGGCCAGTCCATTCTCCATCCGTCCGCTATTCAGGCGGTTTCAACTTCATTTTCGTTGTTCATGATCTCGCTCGTCGCATCCGCCCTCGCTCTCGTAGTGGTTCTCACTCCCGGGTCCCTGTCTATCGACTCCAACTTTCTGCGTACGCAGTCTTGCTTGGTCCCGACGGTTCCAAGCATCGAACAACCAGATTTCGAAGATATCGGTGACAGACTAGAAGACTCTATAATGGCTATCTATGCGTCCAGTTCGTACTTTCCGCCGCTCCTCACGAATCAAAGCGCGGCTTGCGGCGAAGGTGCGTCAACTTGCACATACAATGTATCATTCGTTGGCGCTTCATTTGACTGCGTCGACGTCACGAACTCAACCGACTTGCATCCGTTACTTCACCCCCAGGATCCACCTACTGATTCACCATATCTGATTTGGGATTTTGGCAAGCCAAACTTTGGCGCAACCTTCACGTTCCTCTCCCAGGACTTGGTAAAGGGAGCTGCGCAGGCGACGAATTGCACGGTGTTCAACGCATCTTACGACGTGGAGGTGAAGCTGGAAGGAGGTGTTCCTTCGGTGCACATCTGGAACGTGGTACCGGAGTCGATATTGGTTTACGGCTCCTTCCTGGGTTTGTACGCGCATGCCGCGCTCGACTGGCTGGAGGGAACTGTCTACGCAGGTCCAGGCGGAAATTTTGACGCATCTCAAATGGGCGACATACGCGTACAAGACAACACGTTCTTTGTGATAACGCAGGAGGGGAACCACACGTGGGGCAGCACTGTCGTCGATTTCCTCACATCGTACATGCACAATGTCTCCGTCAGTCTCCTCTCTGGAAACATCTATTATGGAGTTAGCAATGACTCTACGACAAACCTCATCTACGTCAACTCGACATGCTCCTCGACGTTCGCGGTCTACAACTACGATTCCTTCCGCCTACTATCTGTGTATATCACAGCTCTTTTCGTCTCCACCGTGATTGGAATATTTGGGAGCAGGCTAGCCCTGCGTAACGGAAGAAAAGAAAAACTTCTATTCTCGCATGTTATCCGGATCGGCCTGAACGACACACTGTTTCGTGCTTCCGGACGACTAGAAGCAGATACTTTGGTTCGACTGAGTCATGCTCTCGGCGACGAAACTGGGAGTCTATTACCAGACGGCGGCGACGAGGATTCAAAGACAGAAACCCAAAACACTACATCTCGTTTCCAGGGACTTCGAAGTGGTGAGTGTACTACTTAGCATTTTATATTTCCCTACAATTCTTACACAGTTCTTATCCACTTTTCTTATTTTTTTTTTCAGATCAAGTCACAAGTAAACTGTCTAATCTTCGGACCCTTTTCGTATCAGGAGAATGGAAAATGGTGCTCCTCATTGCTGCGGCATTGTGCTGTATGGTGATGCATCACTTCTACAACCGATTTCTTGAAGGGAAGGTACCCACTTCGTCAGTGGGGGTTCCAAGCCTTTCACACTGGGCAACGGACCAGAGTGTGGTGAGCGATGTAGGAATTGCGCTGGGGTACGCCGGGCAAACACTTCTCGCGACAACCATTGCCATCTGTACAACACAGATCTTTTGGAGAAGTCTTCGATCTCGAGCGATTACCATCGCAGTCATAGACGCACTTGAAGTGGTTCAAGACAATCCTTTCTCTCTTTCGTCACTCAAAGCATTTCGAGGCTCCCCTTACGTGCTACTCCTGTCCTTCCTGGTTTCCTCGATGACCCTCGTCTCAATTTTCTCAACAAGTTCAGTGAAGGTTTCTCCCAGCTTTCGGCATTCGGAAGAATGCGCTGTCATGATCCCGCAAAACCTGACGGATGTCGTGTTCACATCTGATGTACCGGACTACACAGCCCAGTTAAATACTGCGTTGACGCTAGGAACTTACCTTTCGCCACTTAATCCTTGCGACCTAGAAGATGGAGTTAAATGCAGCTACAACGTGGATTTTATCGGACCAGGATTCGATTGTCAGGACGTCACAGAAGCAAGTAATGCAACTCAGTTTATCACGTCGGGCTCTGCTCGAAGATTTGAAGTGGTAAATCAATTCGGCGCATTTATCGCTCCTCAGACCGAACCGGATTTTCTGCAAATGCAAGTATCGGTTCAAACTTGGGATATTCCACGCTCCATCTACCAGGCTGCGAACTGCACGGGCGTACTCCGTTCATATTCTATCTCAGTCTCCCATAACTCAACTTCTATCATCAACGTCACCGAGACACAGGTCATCTCACCGGTCTACGCGAACATGACGACAGCGCCTTGCACCTTCGCGGAGACATATTTGTCCCAAATCATGTCATTACTCGCGGGTTTGAGCGTTTCGACAGACTATGGGGAGGCGGACAGGCAAGACGGTTCGGGGAGATACGGGAAGACGTTCATGGAGGGTTCCCTCGGCGCTCTCGGAAATTTACAACTGGATGGCAACATCACTTTTAGAGATAATATGACTGTCGCTTTGGAGGAGC
Organism: Schizopora paradoxa; assembly: GCA_001020605.1. Classification (NCBI taxonomy): domain Eukaryota; kingdom Fungi; phylum Basidiomycota; class Agaricomycetes; order Hymenochaetales; family Schizoporaceae; genus Schizopora; species Schizopora paradoxa. The sequence goes on from KQ085973.1 coordinate 67,785, forward strand.
TTGCTCAAAATGCATCAATGAGCCTTCTCTCCGGAAAAATAATTATCCCGGGCACCACTCGACTTCTTGAAGGTGTAAACGAAACTTGCACCTACTCGTTCACCGCATACACGTACAGTCCACATCGGCTATTCCTTACGTACGGAATCGCAATATTCGTGACTGCATTGTGTGCAGCCTGGGGCGCCTACACAATCAGGCAGACCGGTGTTGAGGAGTCGATGGACTTCTCTCGGATTCTTCGTGCAGTTTTAAATGAAAAGCTGTATCGCGTCAAAGAGAAGCTGGAGATGGATACGAGGTTGAAGGCAAACGAGTCGGTCAGAGGTGAAATGGTCCCTGCGCTTTCATAAGGTTTTTTTATGAATCTTGGATTGAAAGTGACGCCTATCTAAGATCTTGTTACGCATCAATCTACATACCTCGTGCATATTGGTGCTCGTATTTCGCATGTAATCTTGCCGCTACACACCAATTTTCCTTTATAATTGGTGGTTTCGATGAGAGAGGGAGATAGACTCTAGAAAGGCGTCTGAGGTCCTGTAAGTATCTTTTCAGTCGTGAAGTTTTTCGTCACTCAGGCTCTCCACGACCTCATAATGTAGATGGCGAATACTGTTGGGACACGAGATCTATTACCGTCTTTGACGGAGCGCTCATTAAGAAACAGGTCTCTTGATCACTCAGTCTTCGCGCGATCTCGGATGAGCCCAGAATAAATTCAAGTCAGATATTGATAAATTAGCAAATGAACTGAAATTATCTACAGAACACACCTTATAAGCATTCTTTGAAAACGCATTAACAATTATTTTGGGGTGAGAGCCATTCCTTATGTGCCAAATAATACCAGGAATGCCAAGCGTGTAACAGAGCAAATCACCAAAGAAATCTTCGTCCCGTTGACTTCGAAGTTTCCAAGCGTGGGGTTGCGAGGCACTCATGTCGCTCACGCGCACCATGAGGCCTGAGGACGAATATCGTCGAACTTCTGTGAGCGAAACCTGTGCCCGCGTATTCGAAAAACTCTCAACGCCCGGAAATTTGGAGATCACTGAAGGTTGGGATCAAGAAAGAAGCGCTGTGTTTAAGTGCCGAACCGACAGCCTCTGCAAAAAGAGTAATTCCCGAGAGAAATGAGGAGAGAAACGAAATGAATATCGTACCAAACGATTAACCGGGGCCGGTAGTAAAACCTCATCGCCCATTGTATTCATGTCAGCGCGGGCGGCGAGTGAAATTTGCCTGTATCAGAGTGCTCCACCCATCTTGTTTCTTGCACCCAACCACCCACCACGATATCCTCAGAACTCCTCATTGAAGTTTCTGCGAAATAATCCTGCTCATAATCTCCAAGTGGTAACGGGAAAAGAGAAGACGAAAACGGAATCCGTAAATGGCGGAAGTTTTGAAGGGTACACGATCTCAAGGTAGGCAGCAGTACCCATTCTGACTACGTCTTTCGCTCGACGTTTACCGCATCGATTTCCCCCTCCATAGGAAGCGCGACGTACGAAAAGGTCAACTACGAGTATGAAGGTAGCAACGCTTTTGTGCCAAGGTCTTCGAGATATGGTCCGCGTTTCCAGATGGGGGCCTTTCTTTTCGTAGGAGTCCTACTGCTGCTCGCGCACCACTTTCTCTATGTGCACTTGGACGGGAAACCCATTGACGCCCAAGTTTTCGCAGTCAGCGGGCTCAGTCTGAGAAACCAGTCGGTGTCGAGCATTCTCGGAAACGCCATCGCATACGCCGCACGGACGGTCCTCTCGGCAGTGATCGGGGTCGCATTCATCCAGGTCCTTTGGTTGAAGTTGCGGAGGAGCCAGTTCTCCGTTAAAGAGCTTGACGCAGTCGTAGCATGTAAGGGCGACCCGCTGGCGTTTTCCGCCCTTCCTGCTTGGTACACCGCGTTCTGGCTTGCTGTGATCGCATTGCTGGCTGCGCTCATGAGCGTCATATCCATCGTCACACCAGGGGCACTCCGCGTCGAGTCGTTCCAGTTCGCGTTCCCCGATGAATGCAGCATTAACACAGTGTCCCTGACGAACTCGAACCTCGCCTCCGTCGTGACCAACTCCAGTGAAAATAGCACCATCTTTTTGGGGGCACAGGCGAATCTCATGGCGCTCACCGTCCAAGTCCTCACTGGTGGATCGGCGTTGCAGCCTCCTAATCCCTGTCCACCTGGGAGCGCATGTCAATATAATATTGACTTCAACGCACCCGCTGCAGTTTGCGATCCCGTAGACTCAAGCTTCAACTTGACGGAATGGCTTCCCCTACCCGATAACGATACAGCACCTATTCTCGTTTGGAATTCGAGTTCCGATGGCCTTTGGTTGGCGGTTGCACGGAAGGACCTTGCGACGAACTCCTCGTCGGCGGTAAATTGCTCGATGTTCAACGCAACGCACCATGCCTTACTCACCCATACAAACACTTCATCGTCGACCGTCGAAGTCTACCAGACCGACTTCCACAATGAAATTTCCGCCATATTTACGAGCACGTCGGGGTCGGGGTCGCCGTCGACGGATGAGTACGAAGAGATGCAGTTCGATGCGATCATCACATCGTTCGTAAATTTCCTCTCCGGGGACGTCGGCTATAACCATGTGACGCAAGAGTACGATCCCTTCGACGACATTGAAAACCTCCACGTCGCTTACAGCCCCCTATTCTCCAGTCCCGCTCCCTCTTCAGATGTGCCTTGGACCTCGGCGGTTGACCTGACCACCGTTCTTCCGTCCCTCATGCGAAACATAAGTGTGAGCTTGCTCACCGATCGCTTTTCTTCGGGAGGCAAAACCTCCGTCACCCCCCTCAATACGACATGTTGGTATTCCTCGTCCGCGTACGTCTACAACAGACCTCGTCTACTCGCAACATACGGAGCGGCACTCGGCGTCGCGGCAGCTTGCATGCTATTCGGGATTCGTGCCATTCAGCTGAACGGAGTAGAGGAGTCCAATGCTTTTTCGCGCATCCTGGGAGCCGTCTTGAACAAGTCGTTGTTCGACGACAGGCATGAGCTGTCCGCGTCCTCGAAGCTGACGGCGAATGGAAGCCCAGACGGACAACTTGTGCTTGCCCAAGCAGCGGGAGACCAAGAGAGTCAGATTTATGCATGAATTTTGGTTTGCGACGTTTGTTTTCACTCACCTTTCTACTTTTAACTTCACGGTTCATGTTCTTCGTCAATCTTTGAAATTTCATGGTCACTCTGGTAGTACGAGCTTTCTTTCCGTTTTGATCTGAGGTGCATCCCATGCGTAAATTACAATCCTATAAGACAACCTAAAGTGCAATCAGGGTGAATAAAAGTATGTTCCAAAACCATTAGCAACTTACATTTTCGACAACCAATGCAATATATTCAAAGCTCCCAATTCAAACTCGCATACACCTTCCCAAATGCTTCCTTGAACAGCCGTCGATGACCCGCAACGATTTCCATGCTATTCTCCGCAATACGTCTCCACGCATCCGCCGTCCGCTTCTTGCCCAACTGCCAGCACACGCTCGACTGTTGTACGAGTGTCTTCACGATCAACGGATGATAGTACCCATGGCGCCTGACCACAACATCCCCACCTCCTGCGCCCGCGCCCACATCAGTATACTCGAACTCAAACCCGAGCGCAGCGAAGTACCGCGCATTCGCCCGCATCGCGTCCTCCGTGTGCGTGGGTCCGAGGTACAAGTAACACGCGAACAAGTAAGACAACGGCTCGAGCAGCGCGAATCGTGGCTGGACGTGGGCCGGGTGTTCGCGCTGGGAGTAGGTCGATTCGAGCGTGTCGCAGAGGCCTTCGACGGAACGTGCGATCTCCTTGACGGAGTCGTTTGAGGGACCGGCAGAATCGTCGCGAGCTGCGTCGGTGCGGAGGCGTTCGGCGGGTGCTTTGTCGCTCAGAGTTTTTACGCGCTGGACGAGCTCGACGCGGCGCGCGCGCATCTCGTTGCCCTCTTTTTCCTCGATCGCGCAGAAGGCGCATTCACAAGCTCCGAGGCGCGTACCTGGTCGCACTAGCTCTGCACGGCGTTCTTCCAGAGGCAGCGCTGGGTGGACGTGCGATACGGTGAGCCCTTCACCGGACTTGAGGTCTCGACAAGCGCGTAGAATCAAAACGTCTCCCAAAAACGAGCGAGAGGTGTTGGGAGTGCAAGCGTGAGGAAGATGTGGGCGTGCAGATGCTGGCCAGAGACCTACGCCGGAAAACACTGACGATGCGCCGGTGATGAGGGGGTGAATCGCGGGGAATGGCGTTGCAAATGCCTCACGGACGGCGTCGATCACGTTGCTACAAGTGAGGTTAGTCAATGAAGTCTAGTTTTGGAGAACAAAACGTACATATCAATGATGGTGCGGTCGTCAATCATCACTACTTTTTCGGAGCTGCCCTCCTCGCTATCTTGATAAACATCCAAACAGCCTGAAAGAGACTGGACGTCATCCACTTGCGAAGGTACTTCGGACAATTTCGATGCAATCTTTCTCGTGAGCGTCCATCCCTCCGATTCCCCGAGAAGCGCACGCGTCGCATCATAAACCAGCGCCTTCTCGTTGCCTTCTACCTCCGCTGCGAAGAGCACATCGAGTGCTTTGCTGACGAGCAAAAGTTCACCTGCTTTGACATCACGAGTAGCTACCCAAACGCCTGAGCCATCTCTTTTGATAGATCCCACGTAGTCTGCGACGTCATTCTTTGGAACGGGTTTGCGTGCCTCAGCCGAGAGCGCAAACCAATCATAGCGCCCCCACTTCTCTTCTTCGAGCCTAGTCTTGACTTTCGTAAGCTCTTGTCGCGCATCTTTGTTCTGCGGAAATTCTTTGGTGAGCCTTTCCAGGAGATCGTGCGCATCTTGGTATTTCCGTAACGCGTAGAAAGCCTTTGCTCCACGAAACAAAGCCTTCTCATCCTGCGACTTCGCATGGTCGGGGTTGCTTGCTATCTCGGTTAGATATTTCTGCACATCGTTTACAGCCAGGGGATAGTCTCCAAGTAGGAGATACGCTTGTGCACGATTCAACAAGAGAGTCGCACCAAGTGAGGGGGAGCGTTCGAAACGCAACGCCTCCGTGTACCTTCGGGAGCTCCTTGTTTAGAAATTGTTAAGAAGAATAGAACAAGAGACGCACTTCAACACAGACTGCCTGTACTTGTGAGCCTTGAAGAAGGCATTCCCTTCGTTTTTCAGAGATTCGCTGGGCGAGACGCTCGGATCGTCGAACTGATGCTTCCAGATCTCGGGGAACAAGGCATGCACCTCTGAGAGGTACATCCAATCCGATGGATGGTCAACACGTATCCCACTCATGTCTTCAGACGCTGCCTCGCAATACGGCTCCTTGATAGCTAGGACACATCCGGGTGGCAAGATGTCGTCGAGGTTGAGTGGCTTCTGGTTTTGAGATGGAAGATTATAGAGACGAAGTCGATGAACCGCACCGAGTTCGTCCTCCACCAGCGTTACGACTCCATCATCCCCTGCTACTCTCAGGTCCCTTGCCATCGTCAACGTCCTCACGACCGCGACCGACCCACGATGCACCTCACTCCATCGCAACTCCGAGATGTAGACCTTTCGCAATTCGTCCAACGACTTCCTGCTTGGGGGCGCTCGATGAAAGATGTATGTTACGCACTGTTCAGGGACCTTTTTCAAGGAATCTGCGACAGATTGTGCGTCGAATTTCCCGAGCGATTGTTCGCGTTTGAGCGGCTGAACCTGGCGACCTCGAATGGCGTTTAGATGCGAAACAACTTGTTTTCCGTACTCGACGAGATGTCGGTACTGTTCTTTCTCTTTCTCGTCCATGTTTTTTAAGGGTGAGTTGTACGCGTTGACGACCTCGACCTCGTCGTTGGGTGACCACGAACGACATGATGGCGGGAAGCAAGCGATGACCGACCGGCCCTAAGTTGCTGATGCGTGAGAAAGCCATTTCACGAGCGATTTGCCCCTCAAGTTCGACGAAGATTGAGGTTGACCTCGTACCATCACCATCACTTGATCTTCAAGCCCAAAACACTGCGTATTTCCTATGATATTCATTCCCCTAATTATCACTTTCATTAAGATATCGAGCCTGCCAACTTAGAAGCCGCGGCCGTCGAGTCTGCGTCGATCACATGCACCATTCTGGCTTGGGACATTACTATTTTCAACGACAACTGGCTTCCAATGGGGAGGTGGCGTTGATTTAGACACCTCAAGCTTCAAGGGCGCTGTTAGCGGCTGGAAGTCCGATGAATTGCACCCAGAAACCTGTTGGTCGAAGGTGGGTTCAACTTGTTTTTATACGCCTTTGACCGCGTCTAATCACTACAGGATTTTCTCAGTTCGTATCAAAATCAAACTTGGAATGGCGCTGCTCCATTTCACTCATTCCGTCTCGGGAACACGCTGCCCAGGAAAAAAGAGCATTGGCAGCTTCTTGCCAATCAGGTCTTCTTCACAGATCCGGCGATCACGAACGAGCACTGGTGGGGGGCGAAGAACAAACTTTCATGGACATGCCAATAATACTCGCATGCGGGCGGGTCATTTAAGGACTTATGTTTCCCGGCGTGGATCTGGAGAGCTCTGACCTTTTTCTCTTCCTGCCGCCATGTTGGTCACGGCACTGACACAAATGTCCGTCGCGCCCTCCATGCTGGATAGCACGGTGAGGGTCATAACTTGTTCATTTATTTCTTCATTATCACTCAATCTCTCTACAGATGGGCGTGCTTTACATTGGGGCCTTGTGAGTGAACAAACTTCAGAATGGGGAATGCTTGACGACGACTCTTCGTGAAGACTTGCGATGGCGTACGTGAATGAAACTTTAGGGAAAGGAGAACGAGGTCTAACTTCCATGCTCTTCAAAGACTCTGGGGCGCGAGTGGAATTCAGTTATTCCAATACTATACCGTGCGTTCAATATTTTATGTGGAACGAGTCAGATTATTCACGTTGAGCCACAGACCTATCCCAACGACAGCGTAGCTCTCAAGATCTTTGTGCGTGCTCTTGAAAAATAGACCCCCCTCGGTCGTTTTCTTAGATGTATCTCTCACAGGTGTTCGCCGTATGGGCCCTCGATACTGCGCACCAAGGCCTTATCACCCACACGACATACAAGTACCTCATTTCAAATTTTGGAGATGATGCATATTTAGATGTGGTCGTAAGATCTGTCTTGGTGAGTGTATACATCAACGACAATTTTATCTTCGTCTGATCGTACTTGCAATTTTTAGGATATGACGCTGATCAGCGTAAGTCGTTCCGATTTTGTTTACGATTTCGCGGGTCAACAATCTTTTCAACCAGGCCCTTATCTGTCTCGCTGTTCAAGGATTCTTTCTCAACCGTGTGTGGAAATGTGCGTCGGGTTCCTTTTCTTATCAGCGTCGAAGCCGCTAATCCCACTCCAAGTGAGCCGGAGGAATATATTTGCAACGGTTTTCCTGGTGCGGTGCTTCTTTCTAAAAACATATCCTACCTCGCGCTAAATACCGACGCAGGCTTCGTTGGTCCTCACGGAATTCGCAGTTGCAATAGGTAATTTGTCCCTCTTTGTCCTATCTTACCCAGTCTCAATTCAAATACCCATGCAGTATTTTATGCGAAAGCGTACGCCATATCCCACCAATGCCAAACTCACTGATAAACATTATTATCTTCAGTCTTCACTTCAGAACATTCGAAGGCCTCAGTTCTATCTTCTGGCTGGCGAAGACGATGGATGCGTTATGCGCTGTTCCGGACACCGCGATCACCATCGCACTGTTTTATTTCTTAAATCGATCTCGCACTGGATTTGCACGGTCAGAGGCGGTGGTAAACAAGATCATCTTGTTTTCGTTCAACACTGGTCTCTTCACCGCATTGTGTGCTTTGGCGTCATTCATCTCGGTACGTCCAACTGAGGCATTTCCCGCAGTTACAGATCTAACGTCGTTGAAATCTTCAGATCGAAGTTTGGCCGCAGTCTCGACTTTATCTTTTGTTTTACTACTTGATTAGCCGCTGTGAGTTAGCCCTCCAATTCGTCAACCAAAGATAGCTGAAACCTTTCTTCGCAGTGTACACGAACTCTTTGCTCGTTTCGTACGTCTTCTTCCTCGCTCCATGACGCAGATCGAAATACTAACTCGATCGTTTCGAAGGCTCAACGTGCGAAACAGCCTTCGAAGCAACTTACAGGTCGACGGTTTCGATCACCACCACCTCTCGCACATCTCATTCTCGAAAGGGTTCGCACACACGACGCATTCCTCCCGCGCCGTCGCTGAGGTGCCAGTCGCTCACATCACCTCGCATCAGGTGCGTCGACACTTCCCTTCATCATCATCACTTCTCTCTATTTCGCTCTTGGCTTTCTCAGACTAACTGAATCGGAACGCTCTTTTGTAGTCTTCGAACGATCGTCACACGGTCGTCATCAAGGTCGACACGGAGACGGAGATTATGCCAGAATGCTTCGACCTCTCCCATGACAAGATACCGGGGGTCAAATTTGCCGCCGAAGACGCCAGTGTCAGTTCGACCATTTGAACGGATGATGCAAGATCGCCGAGTTGTATCACTTGAAGAAGATCAGTTACGGTGGTTGTTGGTATTTTGTCGATTCTATCTTCGAAGATCGATATTTTTGACGATCTTGTGAAGAGATTCCATGTTTGACGATCCGAGGATAGATGATAAGTCTCAATGTACGGATCGAACGTGATCTACTGAAATTTCAATCAGCCGTACCGGCCACGCAAATATTTATAGTACTAGGACATGCTGTACGCACTTGTAGGAGAAACATAGAAATTCTAATGAGGAAAGACAGAGCAACTGAAGGATGATCCGTGCTCGATAGGGGCGGTGTTATTGTCCGGGGTAGGAAGCACCCAGGGCTGGCGTCGACCGGAGAGTTTTAGATCAATGCGTCGAACTCGATTTCATACTTACTAGCACCTCCTGAGGTATTTTCCGACACCAATGCTGCACCTCTCATGAGGGATTTACGAACTCCGCATTACCAAGTAAAATTGCGACGAGTGGCACGGGCAAGAATTGATTTGAGGGTTTTCTTTTTTTTCAAACATCCAAGACTTCGCGAAAGTTTAGGGCCGGCGTTCAATGATCGACCACCAAAATCCAGTACCGAAATTTGCCCTCTTTGATTCAATTTATTATTCTACAATTTGAATGTGCCAATGCAATGCGTGTATGAAAAACTGTACATCGACAACCTTTTGACTCAGGTATGGTATACTAGTACATGAAACAACAATGCTTTACCATTTTGCTATGAAATCCGTGTGTGAAAGCGAGGATATGACGAGAAAGAATACATAGATGGTTTACTTGACAAATAAGTTTAAATTGGACCATACGTCGTTGGAACGAGTTTCAGTTGGCCGTCGGGACTGCCATTCGCAGTCAACTTTGACGATCTGGACAACTCGTATCTGTCGTCGAATAAGGGTTTGTTTAGTATCGACCCCATAATACGCGAGAATGCGACCGATTCCTCGACGCCATTCGTATGAATAGCGTAGAAACCAAAGAGCATGCAGATCGCCGTAATGCCGATTGCTGCACCGTACGTCGCGAGCAATCGCGTTCTGTTATAGCTGTACGCGGAGGAAGTGAACCAGCAAGTCGTGTCGAAGGGTGCGGTTGTGGAGTTTGTGGTGGACGAAAGTATATCAGAGAGCATGCTGACGCTGAGGTTTCTCATGAAGGATGGGAGGAGGGTGGAGAGATTTGACGCTGCCGCCCATGCGTATTTCGAAGTGCCCGGGCTGGTGAAGAGCGAACTGTACGCGACGAAGAAGTTATCGTTCGGACTATACTCCTGGGTAACGGGGTTGTAATTGACACCTCCTGCGAGTGTATCCGCAAATGCAGTGAAGAGGGCGTCGTATTGCGCCGACGTGTAATCTTGCTGAGACTGTGAACCCAACGGCGACTGCACGACAGAGAAGAACTCATTGTGAAGGTCCGTCTGGTAAACGTCGACAGTTGACGACGTCGTGTTCGTATGGGTCACAAATGCGTGGTATGTCGCGTTGAACGTCGTGCAATTCACCGCGGACTGCGTATTCGTGTTGAGGTCCCTCGTGGCCACCACCGTCCATAATCCAGCGTACTTGGCCGTCCAAACGTTCACCGGCGCCGTGTCGTTGGCCGGCGCAGGCAGCCAGCTGCTGAAGTCGAAACTCGAATCGACCGGATTGCACGTCGCGACCGGCGCGAGGAAGTTGATCTCATACTGGCACGCCCCATTGCAGTCATTGACCGGTTGCAGCGCGGCTCCGCCCATCAGGACCTGGCTCGCAATCGCCATGAGCCTCGCCTGCGCGCCGTTGAACACCATGTCCGAGTTGCTCGAACTCGCGTTCGAACCGGCGGTGTACGACACGATGTTAGCGGTGTTCAGCGAGACGGTGCGCACGCTGCAGTCGCGCGGGGTCGAGAATTCGAAGGATTCGACGCGGAGGGAGCCGGGGGCGATGATGGAGATGAGCGACATGAGCGTCGCCATCGCAGCGATGGCCGCGAGCCAGAACGCATAGCGCCAGGTGGGGATGGAGGATACTGTGAAAGGCGACCCCTTACTTGCTGCAACCAATGAGTCGATTTGCTTCACGGAGAACTGCTCCCTTCGTAGCTTCGACCACAGGACCTGAATGAAGACGACCCCAATCCCGGCTGAAAGGACTGTACGCGCAGCGTATGCGACGGCGTTACCGAGGATACTCGATACTGACTGGTCGCTCAGGCTGAAGCCGCGAACGATGAAGAGTTGGGAGTCGACGGCCTTCCCGTCGAGCGAGTTGTAGAAGAAGTGGTGTGCGAGCATGAGCACGACCCCCGCTAAGAGGAAGACTCCCATCTGAAACCGTGACCCAAATCTCGAAGAAGTGGGTGCGAAGACGTTCGCGCCTTCAGAGCTGTAAGCGACCTCCTCATAAGCAACGCTGGCTTCAACAAAGGAAAGCAGTCTTAGCCAAACTTCAAGAAGAATGCGACGAGGAAATTTACATACCTTCTTTATTCTTTGAACTGTCCGACATCTATCCTCTCCTACTTTCGTCTCCAAAAACGCGTCTCGTTTTCGTTCCTCCTGAATTTCGTGTTGAAAAGAGTGAAAGGGGGGTGTCGAGAAGGATGTGTCGTTCGTGGGCGTCGTCGCTGAGTGTTGATGAGTGGCAAGAGCAAGCTTGGATGGGTCATCGCTGTCCGAGAAATCGGGTTACGCGTTCCCCTGAACAACTCCATTGTGCTGCGTGCGCCTGCAAGTTAATATCCGTCGTACAGCAACGGCGCATCGACGTTGACAACAGCCTTCGCAAATCTCTGATGTGATCGCATTCGGAAACATTCATCGATCGTGTTGCGACGATTGGTGCTTCTTATTGATCCATGAATTCATGAGCGCTCGAATTCTTTTATTGCTGAGAAGGCGCTCAATTTGCGGGAGCGAGCGGTGGGATGAAGTTGGAGATTCTGTGTGAATGAAGGAGACCTCGTGTGGACGCTCCCGAATCAGCATGCCAACGAGAGATGAAGATTACGAGTTTCGACTTACGAGACGATAATCTGCGCGATTGACAACTTGGAGAGCACAACGTCGAGAAATTAGATAACTCGTAAACTTGAGCGTGTTCTATCCCAGTTCTTGCGCAATGGTATTTCCTCCTGTAAGGCGAGTATTTGTAACGAAGCTTCCGTATGAGCGACAAGAGAAAGTACGTACGATCATGAACTCAACTACCATGCCCCTCCATTTGTCTTCAACTAAAGAATTGGTGACCAGCATCTGGCCGCCGAAGATCTCCATAAGCACGTATATGTTCTGTTGACTTATCCAATCCCGCGTAATGGCATTTCCTCGTCAGAACCTACAAAGTGGGTATCCGTAATGAAGCTTCATAATGTACGAGAAAAGAAGGTACACACGATCTTGGACTCAATCGTCACCACCTCTCATCTCTCCTCTTCTTCATCCGTCTTCGATTTACAGCTTGGCCGCCAAAGTTTTCCGTCGAGCATTCATACATTTTCTGGTGAATTGCCCTCGATAACCTCGAATCAAAGGGTGATATATACGCGTATGTTCTTGCTCTTTGAGGTACTTTCAAGCGATTAGAAGAAATTTCAAGCAGATCGAGGACGCCGTTTGAATCAGAGATGACGCCGCTTGGCATTGGACAGAGAAAGGCCAAACCCGGCAATCACCGAAATATGGAATCCCGACCAACTCCGATTGATCGCCGTCGCGGCAAAGGAAGCTCATATTCTGACTTCGTTTGCGATTCGAAGAAATTCTCAATTCGCTACTACCAGCTGCAAAACAATCAGTGGATAATTGCTCCACGATTGCGCTATTCTCTGCCATTTCCTCTGGGAACTTCAGATCTGCCGAAAGTGAATAGGTGATGTGGAAAAAACTTCAAGTTACTCCTTGAATCTCTGAAAGATCTCTTTCCGTTTACGAATTCCTCTACAGCAGCATATAGCTTATGCTATACTCCGAGGTGGTAAGAAATCAATAAGGCCAAAATTGTGAACGAGATTCTTTCCCTTCAGAAGGAATCTGAGTTGGGATTTTTGGGTTTCGTGTTCGTGTACCGAATCCACCGCACTGGTCGCTGTTCTCCAAGTCTCCGATGTTTTGGGATCTGTTACGGGCATACCGTTCCTTTCAGGTACCTCGCGTTACTCACATTATGCTTTCTATCACTGATACTCCCGGTTTTTCCGATTTGCAAAGTCCCAGTCAAGAGAACAAATATTAAAACCTTCTCAAGCTCGTTTCGAATCGACGATCAACCATTCGAAACGCCTTTCACGATACCAGGATACATGAAAGTCCAATCCTCCGATGTTTGGATTCTTGACAAAGCCGATACGATGCGGAACAATAATGATTGAACTGTGCGACGTTTTGTCTCGTTCCTGCACCCCGTACCGGCATTGCATCCCATCGGTGGGCAATCTGGAGGCATACGTGTCTGCAAAATCAACAAATCTTGCCACTTCTCGCAGCCGCCGTTAGACGTCCGTGTGCATACCAGGGTGATTTCTCGGCGGCATCTTGCTGGGATTCCACACATCCCAGCCAATCGAAGCTGGCTCGTTCGCGATGTCCCCGCAATCGTCGAATTTGTACCTATTCTCTTGAGTGTAGCGTTTCTGTGTTTGGTAAGAGTTCCATGTTGCATAGCAGAGTCTCTTGCAAACGATACATTTTGTGAGCATTTTTTGTTGAATTTTGTTGCGCGGAGGATGGATAAGCGAAGCATTTTCGGGATCGCTTTCACACGTTCGCCAGATTGAGGCCAGTCGTGAGCCGTGATAAAGCTGCCCCAGCCAACGACCGCCATCCATCCCTTTCCTTTCCTCCCAACGACCACCATCTCCCTCCGTCGACGACGACAACACCCAGAGCAACGATGCCCACCGCTGGAACAGATGTCTTCCCCATCGACCTCAACAAATACAAAAAGTACGTCCAATGCCCGTGGCATGCGCGTCTGTGGACCACGATCACACTGACCATCCTTCATCAGATTGAAGCTCGACCCCTCCAAGCCCACCCTCACCGGCGAGGAGAAGGCGACGCTCAAGGAGAACATCCAGCTCCTGCGAGATGCCATCGTCCTCTTCACCGCGACAGGTGCCGCGCGTGGCGTGAGCGGACACACTGGTGAGCGTTACCATCCATTGGCTTTTCCATAGCGCATATAGTCTGATCGATCGTTGCTTTTGCGATGGAATAGGTGGTGCTTTCGACACCGTACCTGAAGTCTGCATCCTCCTCTCTCTATTCGACTTCTCTGAGAAGTTCTACCCCGTTGTCTTCGATGAGGCAGGTGAGTATATGCGCCCCGGAAATTTGCCTGGGGCAGCGCTGATATCCCAACCAATCAGGTCATCGTGTGGCAACGCAATATCTGCTGTCCGCTCTCGAGGGCGCAATCCCACCCGGTCACCTCCTGCAATATCGTGCAGCCAACTCAAGGTTGCCTGGTCACCCCGAGTTGGGCCTCACGCCCGGTGTGAAATTCTCATCCGGTCGTCTCGGACACATGTGGTCTATGGTCAACGGTGTCGCGATGGCGAACAAGGAGAAGACTGTCTTCATGCTTGGCTCTGACGGTTCTCAGCAAGAGGGTAATGATGCGGAAGCTGCTCGTCTCGCCGTCGCGCAGAACTTGAACGTCAAGTTGCTGCTTGATGACAACGATGTCACAATCGCCGGACATCCCTCGCAATACCTCAAAGGCTACGACCTGACCAAGACTCTCGAGGGTCACGGACTGAAGGTCGTCACTGTTAACGGCGAGGATATTGACCAGCTCTGGGGCGGTGTGCACGAGATTCTCTCGTATAATGGTCCTGCTGCTGGTGCGTATCCAATCTTTGCTTTTCATAGTTTCATTCTCTAATCTGCATAAAGTTGTCTGCAAACGTAAGATGGCACCAGGCGTCACCGGTATCGAGGGATCTCCTCATGGTCACGATGTTATTCCCGTGAAGGTAAGTCGGAATTTGGAGAATAATATTGACTAAATGCTAATAAAATATTGCATTCAGGCTGCTCTGAAGTACTTCGAGGAGCGCGGTTACCCTCCCAATGTGGCCGGTGATATCCTCAACAACATCAAGCCCGGAGGCGAGCCATATCTCTACCAGGGTGTCTCGAAGACCTACATGGCCAACCGTGTCGAATTCGGTGAAGCCGTCTGCCGTGTCCTCGACAAGTACTCCAAGGAGGAGAACGCGAAGCGCGTCATGGTTATCGACAGTGATCTCGAGGGCTCGACCGGTCTCAAAGTTATCCACACCAAGCACCCCGAAGTCTTCGTCCCCTCAGGTATCATGGAACGTGGTAACTTCTCCGCAGCTGCTGGTTTCGGTTTCGAGGAGGGCAAGTTCGGTGTGTTCTCGACGTTCTCCGCGTTCTTGGAAATGGTCGTTTCCGAGATCACGATGGCACGTTTGAACAACTGCAACGTCCTCTGCCACTTCTCTCACTCTGGTGTCGACGAGGTCAGTGTTGACAAATTTATCCTAGATCCCGTCGATCTCATTCAATTTTTTATAATGACGTAGATGGCGGATAACACATGCCACTTCGGTATCAACTCGTTCTTCGCAGACAACTCCCTCTCCGACCTCCAATCCTGGCTCTACTTCCCTGCCGATGCCGCCCAGATGAACGCTGTCATCAACCGCGTCTTCTTCGAGCGCGGCCTCCGCTTCGTCTTCTCCACGCGCGCCAAGGTCCCTTACATCCTCAAGCCCAACGGCGAGAACTTCTTCGGCGCCGACTACGTCTTCACCCCTGGCAAGGACGACATCATCCAGACCGGTTCCGCAGGTTACGTCGTCTCGTACGGCGAGATGCTCTACCGCTCCTGGGACGCCGTGCAGCGCTGCAGGCAGGCGGGCATCGACGTCGGCCTCATCAACAAGGCGACGCTCAACCTCGTCGACGAGGAGACGATCAAGCTGATCGGCTCGACGAAGTTCGTGCTCGTCGTGGAGTCGCTCAACCAAAAGACGGGGCTTGGTTCGAAGTTCGGCACATGGCTGCTTGAGCGCCAGCTCACGCCCAAGTACGGGTACATGGGCACCATCAAGGAGGGCTGCGGAGGTCTCCAGGAGCAGATCCCCCACCAGGGCCTCGACCCTCAATGTGCGTTGCTTATTTTCTTGTTTTTTTCACATGCATTTACACAGTGAACTGACGCAACACCCTCTTATTTTAGCGATCATGGTGAAGATCAACCAGCTCTCCCACTAACTGCACTCCTCTTCGTCTCTTTCGTATCAACTGAGGTTAACGTCTTGCTGTCGAATAGAAATGGCTGAATTGATTGACATGTAAGGTAGAAAGAAATAAAATAACGCAACAATCTTTGAGAATCGTTTTTTGAGGGGATGAGCATACATGTGAAAAGAGGCACTGGCAGAGTGGCGCACAGAAAGAAAAAAAGAGACGATGCTACAATGCAGAATAATCATAAGTGATGTGGGATTGGAACGGGGAACCGTGATAGTAAATTCAGTACACTTGACAAAAAAAAGTACAACGGGGACCAGTACAGAGTGAATAAAGTCAAAGCCCCTACAGCACATGGTGGAAAGTAAATACGGCCAGAGTACACTCGAACTCATACACTATGAGTACACATGAGAGAAAAAAATGTACAGAAAGTACAGAAACTATGGCCACGCTTCGTGGCACCGTTTGTCCGGTCGTTTGCTATTTCGTCCCGGGCACGTCGTGTTCCCGCAATCCTGGCATGGATTCACACAGAAATGTCGCCCTCCTTTGCCTTTGCAGTCTTGCGAGCCGCATTTGCAGCAATGGCGCATCCGGCGAGAAGAGAGGTCGGTGTTGCCGGAACCGCCTGCGGGGTGAGCGGGGTTGGTGTTATTGGTGTTGGTGTTACTCGCAGGAGCAGTGGAGATGGAGGTAGATGTGGACCCGGAGGAAGGAGGTACTACGGAGGTGTCTGCGCGGAAGACACTGCTCCCGGGGATCTTTGTGCTAGTGCTGCTCGAATTTGTCTTGCTCGTCGATGGGAAAAAGGGCGCGTAAGGTGTGATTTGAGTGTAGCCACCGGCGCCGAAGGAGAAAGGGAAGGCGAAAGTGCCTGATGCGGTGACGGGAGCGGCGTATGAGAATGTTTGGGGTGTCGCGGACATGTGGACTGCAGGAGATGCGGAGGTTGGAGGAGCTGGTGTCACTGAAGTCGCTTTTGTTGTCGGTTGTGATGTTGTTATTTGATTTTGAGGTTGCGCGTTCGAAACCGTAGGTGTGCCGTTCGCAGAGGCGCTGGTTGAAGCACTCCCGCTTGAAGAGGGAGTAGGTCCCGCAGAAGTTGAGGCTGATTTTTTGGCATTGGCATTAATGTCGTGATTCGTGTTTCCGTTGCTGTTGCTCGTGCTCATCATAGTCATCTTCTTCGTCGCACCCGTGCTCGCGCTCCAAGTGCTCATGAATGCGCCGACGCCTGTCTCCTGGAGCAGTTCGTTATCGCGCTACATGGGGTAGGGAATGAAATCAATGCGAACCTTTCCGTCGATGGATGAAGATGCTGTTGCAGCAGGAGCTGGCGGCGCAGTTGTAGGGGGCGTCAACGTAGACGCGGCAGACGCCATGCCGTTCGCGGTAGCGGTGGGGATGGGCGAGGGTAGGAATGTGAAGCCAGATGAACTGGGGAAGTTCGTGGATGACATGGATGGTGTTGGGATTTCTGGCGATTCGTCCAATGGGGATTGCTCCTCTTCCTCTGGGAGACCTTCGTAAATGCCTCGCAATATGTTTTGGATAGCTTCGCGAGAGACGTTTGCGTGCAGGCACCCGCGCACCATATTCCATAGCGCTGTCGAAACCCCGAGTGCCTGCCAGTTCCATACAGAAGCACTTGGGCCAAGATCGCCAGCCAAGCGAGTCGGGACGCCAGGAACACCCAACACGAGATGAGCCGGAAACTCGTCCTTGAGCTTCACGGGCAACGCGCGAAGAATGCTCGCATCCGTACTCGCGAACTTGAGACCTTCCGGAGCTCCGCTCGCCTGACGACATACGTCATTCGTGCAGACGTACTCGCAACCAATGATATAGAATGGCTTGCCGAGGTCATAGATCTGCACTGGACCCGAGCGAATGCGCCCGCGGTTGGAGAGAGAATTGTTGCAGTTGGGGCATTGGAGGCCATTGAAAAGGAGCGGAAGCGGGTCCCAGTAGAGGAAACGGTGCTCTGAGGGTGTACGAGAGGTGGCAGAGGCAGTAAGTGAGAAGTAGGAAGGTGATGTAGGCAACCAGAAAGTCTTCATGATGGAGTAAAGACTTGGGATGTCATTGGTTGCTGGTTTCGACGGATCCTTGTCCTTAGGCGTGAGTGAGAGCAAATGATTCCGGAATGCATCCTGTACGTTTGGTCCTGCGGCTGCTGGCGGATATTTGAGAGGTGCGAGGACCATGATCAGGAGACGGAGGAATGCATCCGGGTTCGCTCGCAACAAAGCTTTCCACTCTTCACCGCTCATATTTGGGTTGATTTCGATGTCGAGTTCCTTCTTTCGTCCTCTGCGTTTTGGCGGCGCCGTCCCTGTTAGCTGAGGGTCGATCACCTGCGAGTAGAATTAGTCAACGAGGATAGACATATGAGATAGAATGATACGTACAGGAGCCATCACCGGAAACACATTGCTCGACGCCATGCCATCCATCATGAACCCCATCGCTGCTGGAGCGCTCTTCCTCGGTCTACCCATCGGCTTCTTCTCCCTCGGTGGCAGCAGCGACCCAGCAGGCAACCCATCCTTACGAGGACGACCAACAGGACGCCGAACCTTCACTTCAGGCTGAGCACCTATAACAGCTGAAGCAATCGCAGCAGCTGCCGCTGCGTCCGGGTTCTTCGCGAGCTCAGCTTCGAGACGTTGTTTCTTCCCGCTGCCTTTGGGCCGTCCGCGAGGCCGCTTAGCGGGCGTGATGGGAACGGGAGGGGCATCCGCTGCTCCACCAGCGATGGGCGCTGCTGCTGCTGCAGTTGTGGCTTGGTCTGGGATTGTGGATGTATGCGCTGGGTCTTGCGGTGTCCCTTGTGGCTCGTCGTGCCGCATGGACTGCTCGACCTCGCCTGCGCTGTCGTCGTCGGGGTACGTCTCCTCTTCCTCCTGCTCCTGCTCCTGCTCGACGACGTCCATGGCGGTCGACATATCCATATCGCTGGCGTCGCTCTCTGTAAAATGAATGAGCTTGGTCCCACAAGGTGACGAGCGAAGCGCGAAGCATAAAGAGAAGCTAATGAGACCGACACTTCAAAGACATCCCTCGATCGCCCACCTCATCTCTCCGGGCCCAAGCTCATCGTCGTCGACATTGAACAGCACGCTATTTCCATCGCCATGCCGAAGACAGTATCGCGAGCCAGAACCCGTTAAGCAAGGGGCGGGAAAGAGACACAAGGTCATCCGAGCGGGAGGCTTCAAAGGCGTCGACAATGGGATCTCGTCGTCGTCGTCGCTGCTGCCAACACCGTCCTCCACACAGGTCGTCGTCGACGTTGACGACGAGCAGCGACCTCTCCTTCCATCCCATCAATCCACCGCTCGAAATCCCGCGCCATATATGCTAATTGTAAACTGAATGTTTTTGACCGACTTACCCAATTTCTCCAGGACGTAATCTGATGTTCCGTCTCTGGCGATTTCGACGACAAAACCGTCAATCGAAAGCCCAAATCAGAGATCCCAACGCCTAAAGCACATTATTTTAGCATTCGAAGTGCATATAGTCACGAATTTGACAGGAATTCTTTGAGCAACTCACCTTGTGGTCGGTGTCTTGGAATTGTTTTCCGTTGTTTTGGACAAAGACGATAACTGCGTGGGACAAGGCGTTATGGCGCGTTCAAACTCCGCTTCAAAAAACACGAGAAAATAAAGAACAAAATTCCGCAAAATGTCATTGTCATAAATAATACGTCTATCAATCCTCCTCTGTCTCGTACCCATCGCTGTCGTCCTCTCCTCCTCTAATTGAACGTGGAGGTGAAACAGGAATGTCGTCCTGCATTTCGATGGCGACAACCCCGCCGTATCGTAAGCCTCGAATGTCGCCGATTTTCGATTTTCCGTCGCCTGGAATTACTACTCGTGGGTATGTGGTTGCCAGAGCGAAATTCCAGCATTTTGATTCAACCGCCGCGACGCTTTGGATAGTGCGATACGTTGAAGGAGGCTCCTTAGGATCGTCAGACGGTGCGTGTTCTTGGGGTATCAGGTTTGACGCAGCAGCGATATAGAGCTGTGTGATGGGAGTGGAAGGGGAGAAGAGTCGGACGACGCGAGCACCGGAAGGTAGACGCAACGCGATGCGAACAGGCTTTCCACCATCGGTCGATGATGGCGACGGTTCAGGTGCCAATAAGCAGCGTCTCGCGTACCTCCACCAAAGGAGCCTCTCGGCCTTTTCGCTCTCCCTCCTACAGAATTCTTCTTCCTCCTTTAGTTTTCGTTCCTCCTCTTCGCGCTTCCTCCGTCTCTCTTCCTCCTCACGTTCGCGAATCGCTATTTCGGCCATCTCTATTCGCTCACGGTCGCGATCAGCAGAAGCTTGGAAAGCTGCATTCTGCTCGGCGATGAGACGTGCAGCAAGCGCGCGTTCGGCTGCTGCGCCTCGAAGTCGACCGAGATGCGGTGTAACTCGGGGGAGCAGAGTATTCGTGAGGTGATTCACTAGCGTAGACGCTGCAGTCGGGACCACGCTCGTATTGCTAGATGCGGATAGTTGGGGAGAACGAGGAACGGCGGGGCCTTGATGCCGAGAAAGCACAGTCAATATCGAGGAGCTGGAATTTCGCCCTCCGCGAGGTTGAAGCGCAACGAAAGCGACGAATGGATAGGTCGTCGCCCCCAATTTTTGCGAGGCTATAGAAAACCGTTCTTAACTTCAAATAAAAAAAGTGAGTACGCGTGGATAAACGCACCTTGAGACGCCTCGTAGTCGCGCACATCCCCGCCCCAAACAACAAAATCATTCTCGCGCAGGACGCGAACGAGATCTTCGTCGACGAGTACCATCCTACAATTCTTCTGAATTAATCTGTTCGCCCCAAATTTCAAATAATGCCACTCACCGCTTGAAGTCCGCAACATCATCGTGCTCCTCGCTCACAAGTACCACCATCATCGGCCTCATCTCCTTCTCCGCGACCCTCAGCGCACTCTCATAACTCCCCATATAAAAATCCGGCAACACCCTCTGACCCGCCGCCTTCGACAGCGCACTCCTTCTGCTACTCAACGTACTAGGACCCGGCCCAGCTCCCGCCGCCGCGCCCGTCGTCATCGCCGTCGCACCATTCCCACCACCACCTCCAACATCCACCCGACTCTCACATATCGCACCCGTCTCCTCCTCAAGCTGGCGCACCCAGCGGTCAGCGACGCTCGCAGGGTCTGTCGCATGCCCAGGCCGCCCACCACCGCCGATGCTCAGGCGGTTAGCCCAGCTTATTGGAAGCCATGCAGAGAAAAAGGGAAAGATGCGATTGAGGACGTTGTATGAGAGTCGGAGAGGAAAGAATAAGAGGAAATGGAGCGTCGAGAGGATTCTCGACATCGTTGAAGAACGCGGCGTCGTCGTGGTCGTGTCCACGCTCGAAACGACTGGCGGAAGCAGAATTCGGCTTTTCCCGAGCACTGCCACTTGTTTTTTCAATCCAGGCACTTTGCGCTTGTTGCGCATGCATATAGCCAGAAAAAAGGTATTCATCTAAAGCTTGGGCCCTTTATTTACATTATTTTGAGGAATCATCAAGAGCGCCAGGCCTAAATGAAGCTATGCATTTGAAGATCGAAAGAACTGGAAATGAGAAATGCAAGATCAAAGATCAAGCTCACCTTGACGATCATGGTCTCAGAGATCTTCTCTAACGGCGACCATTCGACTGCAGATTGCTCGGGAATCGTAGGAGAAATGAGTCCGTAATGCTGAGCTACGATCATTCGGCAGTCGACAGAAAGTGCTTGCTCTAGTCGAACGACATAGTTTGAAGGAGAAAGAGGAGAGAATGTCGCCTGCGACCACACCTGTGACACCAGGAACCCATCGCTGTTTAGGGCTGGCCAGCCTATCCAGAGTTCGGTCCCAATCGAAGGGTACATGTATTGGATCTACGTACATAGTGTCGAGTCTAAAACTATTTACGAACCAATCGCTGCCAATGCATATACGTAGAGAAGAGGAATATCCAAGCTTATATATATATTCTATGAAAGTAAAACGAGGGATGCAACTTCATGTAGAAGTCCTGAAAACAATCGATGAAAAGTCCCAAATGAAATTGCAGTCAAACAGCAGAAAAAATGGAAAACGAATCGAGAAGAGAAACAGTTGTGATGCTTAAAAGATGACCCGCAGACATCCATTCAACTATAAGTCGTATGGATGAGTCTGAGTTGCCCATCCTCGCTCCCTTCTGCCGTTAACTGTGACCGTTCGGTCAACTGGTACCGGTCGTCGAAGAGCGGTTTATTCAAGACAGCCCCAACTATGCGTGAAAATGAAAAGGATTCTTCCACGCCATTTTGGCGAATGGCCCATAGCCCGAAGAGCACGCAGATCGCTGTAACGCCGAGTGCTGCCCCGTAGACGGCGAATAGTTGATTTTGATCATATTTGTAAATAGACGCCGAATACCAGCACGTTGAGCTGGCGTTCGTTGTCACAGTGTCCCCCATCTCGAGAAGTTGACCCGATAAAAGACTGACGCTGATGTTCCTCAAGAAAGATGGGATCTCCGTGGCGAGGTCTGCTGTCGGGGACCATGGTTCTTTCGAGGTTCCCGCGAAGGTAGGGCTGTATCCAACCAATAAATTGTCTCCAAAATATATAGAACCGTCGAGCTGCGTATCAACTTCGACAGTTCCAAGCAAGGCGTTCGAAAATGCAGTTGTGATTGACATGTATTGCGCGTCCAACATTTGCGATGCGTTGAACAAACCGATCTGCTCCGTTTGTAAAACACGGGCAGTCGAGGGCGCAGTATCACTGTGCGATACCGCGACCGTATACGTGCCATTGTATGCCGCGCATTTGACCGCTGAATCCGTATTGTTCGCCAAGTTACGCGCCGCCGCTCCAAAGAGAAACCCATCAAATGCCTCAGTCACGTTCCACACAGTCAATTGCCCAGTGGATTGATCTGTAGGAGGTAGCCACAAAGGTAGATCAGAACCCAAGTCGATTGGCGTGCAATTGGCGATGGGGGCGTTGAAGCTAATATTGTACTGGCATGAGGCCGGGCAAGGATTGAGAGGCGGCAATGGTTGTCCAGCCATGAGAACCCGGCTTGCAAGCTTGAGAATGTGAGGTTGTGACCCTTTGAAGGTAAGACTTTCGTCCGATGAGATTGCGGTGAGAGCGATGTCAGAGTTGGCAAGCGACACTGTCGGGACGGTGCAATCGGAAGATGTTTCTGACGGTTCAATGCGGAGGGTACCGGGGGCCAAGATGGATATGAACGCCATGAGTGAAGCCGTCGACGCCGTGATTGCAAGCAAAAAGGCATAGCGCCAGGTAGGGAGAGCGGATAGCGCGAACGGGGCGCCCTTGCAAACCATCAACGCGTCGATGTGAGCCACGGGGTATCGCCTCCTCCGTAATCCTGACCACAGGATTTGTATGAAGGCGACACCTATCGCAGCTGATAAGACAGCTCGCGCGGCGTACGCAATGGTGTTCCCAAGGATGCTGACCATGGACTGATCGCGCAGACTAATGCCGTGCATTGCAAAGAGTAGGGAATCGATTGGTTTCCCGTTAAGATACGAGAAGAGGAAATGGTGCACAATCATCAGGACAACACCTGCGATGAGGAATGCGATCATTTGAAAACGTGGCCCGAATATCGATGACCTGGGGGCGAAGAGGTTGCCTTCTTCGTGTTTCGAATAAGACGCATCGTCTTCGTCATAGTCGACTTTTAAAGGTGGAATATAGATGATCATTTCTATTAGCAAACTTACTCGCAGTTCTTAATAATTGGATTTTAACGCACCTTTCGAATACCTGCTCTGTAGTTTTCCTGACATTTGTTAACGAGGACGTCTCACCGTGGGGGCCGTTCTGTGCCATGACCATAACCCTCCTATATAGCTCTCTCAGGTTCATAGCAGTTCGACATCTGGTCTGTCGGGTCATTGGTTACGAAAGATCTTAAAGGAGAATAATCATGATCCCTTGTGATCTTGATATCGTCAACGCAACTTATTAGAGCACTGTGCGATACTAGTTTCTTCTTACCTTCGGAATATAGTAGATCTTCCTTGGCTTTAGGAAGAACATGTTTGACCGCAGAAGGTGTGCGAACATCAGAGTGCTCCGACTCGGAGAACGATTATCCAGTTGGTACTGTAATTCGGTAATTACACTGAAATTTTTTTTTCTCTTCGAAGTTGCATGTAAGTGAGTTACACGTAGTAATAACGAAAAGAGAGCTATCCAACACACCTTGTTTTTTCAGAATTTAGACCATTTTGAGTTCTCCGACCCTCATACAAGATTAGCTCATAGGAACCATGTCGTTTGGCTAAAGCAATTTCGAGGGGCTTAGTAAGAAATATAGAATCAGTAAATCTCTCAGCGATCAAAGAGAATCACAAACTCATCATTTTCGGCGCTGTTCAGTCTCGCAGTCTGTACGCAAATGTAGTGCGACTTTGTATATCTTTGCTGTCCAAAGTTCCTTCTGGGAAAGTGTTTGTCGCAACGAGGTTGGAGGTAGCGAGGGAGACTGTTGGAAATGAGCAGTTCATGGGAGCCATGGTGTGTAAGGCCTAAGTAGGCGTGTCGCCATCGTCTGATTGAAGCGAGAATAAAGTGGTATGGAACAAAGTGGAGGGTTGAAAATGTGAACCGCTTCACCCTGCGAGTTTCCAGAGTATCGATCTAAACTTCGACGAGAGTTTTGAGGACCTCAGCGGAAAAGATTGCAAGATTGCGACCGCCGTTTGCGATGGCTAACCCGGGCTACTGACTGACGCTTGGTCCTCCATGCGAGCCTTCCTGGAAAGTGAGCAAGCGATCTCGCATGAATTTGGATAGAGCGCCAGCCGACGACTCGAGGAGAAATGGATAGACGATCGCTACGTAAGGTTCATATAAGTTTCAAGAACTGATAGAATATATCACGATTTGTCAGTAAACTTTGGTGCACGATGCAAACTCGACCTTTCACCTTGTGCCTCGCGGGTATCTGCCGTTTCGATTGCCCAACATGCCAAAAGTATGGAAGCATCCAGTTGCCAGTTGGGTGTACAGGACGCGTCTTCTACTGACTTTATACGCCGACCTTCGGAGAAGAAAAAGAGAAAAAGGTATATCAATCCAACCGTCGATCATATCGTTTACTGGACGCGAGGAACGAGAGCGTTTTGCCTGCTTTATGCGACGATGACCACGGATATCACCCCCGAATCGGGACGCGTACTTGTAATAGTGCTTCACAGCATCAGAGGACGAGTATTTCTTGCATCCTTCCACTGATGAGTTCTTGGGTTCGCATAGTTTTCAGACGTAAGCAAAAGCCTGAAAAGAAACAATAAGCAACCTATTTAGAGGTTCTAAGACTTCGTGGACGTACGCTTAGAATAACTCGAAACTCCAAGCAGCACTCTTATCATAGATTGTGTGATCATCATCACATGGAAACATCACAGCTCATAAATGAGGAGGTTTTAAGGACGAATGGCATCGTCCGAAAAAACGATTAATTCGTCCGCACCAGCGCCTATCTCAGCTAGAACGTTCCGCATCCTAACTTAATTGACGAGAGCGAGTTGGCAGGTGAAACTTACGGAATTGTTCCCAGCAGGAAGCGCTCTTGTAAGCTTTGCCTTCGACCACCTTAATCAACAGTACGGCCCTATACTTCGATGGAGTGACATAGGCGGAGTGCCCGTTCGACCTGTTCACATTGCATCAGCACTGGGCGTGCAGTATCAGAGAGATCTAGACTAACTTTGAAGATATCGAAGAGCTGTATTTTCCCATTCCAGAACTACGGCACGGTCGGAAAGGTCGGCACTGGATGTCAAACTAAAACAAGATACACTTACGGACCTCGTGCACAGAATCTCAAACTGAACGAAGTGTTGATGATATCGCAGAGCGCGCGGGTGCCTGAAGAGCACAATCATTGTGCTCTCATGATGTCTGTTCGCATTTCCCGGATCGCCCAGAGTGTATTCGCATTTCGTTCCGTGCCAACGCCTGTTCTGATCTCCTGCTGGACGGCGGGATGAGCTTCCCCCTCCACCTCGTATTTCTTCTGCGGCTTACATGTCGTCCGAAGACGAAGATTTGAGGCCCCAGAAAGAACACGAGGACGTACGCGTACCAAGACTTCACCTCTCCCCACCGTACCTCCCCTCGCTGCCGAGCCAGACACGAAGTAATCGGCCTTTACTTCAATCGTATCTATACGGGCATCAGCGTCAGATCCCTTCAGTAGAAATTTCACTGTGAGCTAATCACCTATACGCTTCGTAGTCCTTGAAGGCTGCAACGATTGTTACGTCTTTATAGGCCTTGCGAACTGGAGGACATGTTCCCGATCTCCAGGAAGCTTCGAACTGGCCGCATAGGGCGCCTTCGGGTGTCGCTCTCTTTCCATGACTTGGACCGTCAGAGAAGCGCGCCAACGGCAATGTGTCCGATTACTTCCATATTGATGGTGCAACTTTCGAGATTGTAGGGGAAAGTATCATGAAGCCTCATTTCAAGACACTTCATCGACGAGTGCAGCAAGGCAGGAGGAAAGAAAGAGGCCGAGTCGACGAGGAAACTTTTGCCAGGAAAAACGACTCGTGGCCGCATCACGTGATGCCTTCGAAGGCAAGGAAAATGCCCAAAATACGGTGTAAATTCTTTGCGCAGGTTGTTGACGCGTACGCAAGCGTACGTGTAGCTATGGACCTGAGAGGATGAAGTTAACTTTGTAACACTTTCTACTTGCTACGTCCCTCGATGGCTGATAGTGACGTATGGTGCGATGGTATACGCCGGTGATGTGCGTCAACTTGAACTTTTAGTATGCTTGTAAGGAAGTCGATAATCGAGCCTAAAACATCAAGCTCACCTCAACGACCAAGGATTTCAGAAGTCTTTTCTTCTGGTTACATCACGAACAAAGAAGTAAAAGCATCGCCGACCTAACGTGGTACATAGAGTTGCGTACAGGGAGTCGTTCTTAGAAGCACTTTCTTGACAGAAGAAATATCGAGCTGATCTCTTATGCAAAGAACGAGGAAGCCAGCTGGAAAAAGAAGACCTTGAAAATCAATGAAAATTCCCAAAAAGATGTACTTGTAGTTGAAAACAGTTGCTAGAGGGGAAAATGCAAAGGAGTTATCCGTAAGTATCCTTTCAGCTATAAGATATATGAATGAGTCTGAGTTGTCCATCTTCACTCCCATTCACCGTCAACTGCGATCCTTTGTACAACTGGTATCGGTCCTCGAAGAGTGATTTGTTCAGAATGGCCCCAACCAATCGTGAAAATGAAAAAGATTCTTCTGCGCCATTCTGGCGAATGGCCCAGAACCCGAAGAACACGCAGATGGTCGTAACACCAAGTGCTGCTCCGTAGATGCCGAAAAGCTGGATTTGATCGTAGTCGTAAATAGACGCTGGATACCAGCATGTCGTATTGACGCTCGTCGCCACAGTGTCTCCCATCGCGAGGAGCGATCCTGATAAGAGACTGACACTGATGTTCTGCATGAAGGATGAGATATCCGCGGCGAGGTCTCCAGTCGGAGACCATGATTCTTTCGAGGTTCCCGCGAAGGCAGGGCTGTACCCAACCAATAAATTGTCGTTGAAATAGACGCTGTTGTCGAACTGCGTGTCGACTTCGACAGATCCGAGTAAGGAGTTTATGAATGCGGTTGAAATTGCATTATACTGTGCATTTGTTGTTTCCGATGCGTTGATCAGCCCGATCAGCGCCGTTTGCACAACGCGAGCAGTCGAAGGTGTCGTGCTGCTGTGCGAGACCGACACCGTATATGTGCCGTTATATGTGTCGCAGCTGACAGCTGAAGTCGAGTCGTTTTCCAAGTTGCGCAACGCTGCAACGAACTTGAAATCCAATGGCATCCCATCAGGCGGCGATGTCGAGGCCATGCTTACGTTCCACACAGGCAATCGACCGGAGGATTGGTTTGTGGGGGGGAGCGTCACCGACAGATCGGTAGCCAATTCCAAAGGCGTGCAATTGGCGATGGGGGCGTTGAAAATGATAGTGTAACTGCACGAGTCGGGGCAAGGATTTAGAGGCGGTAACGGTCCCCCGGTCATGAGTACCCGACCTGCCATCTTCACGATTTGCGACTGGGAGCCGTCGAAGACAAGACTTTCGTTTGGTGAAATTGAGAGGAGAGCGATGCTTGACGTGGCAAGCGACACTGTCGGGACGGTGCAATCGGAGGATGTTTCTGATGATTCAATGCGTAGAGTACCGGGGGCCAGGATGGATATGAATGACATGAGTGAAGCTGTCGATGCCGTGATTGCAAGTAAGAAGGCACAGTGCCAGGCGGGGAAAGCTTTCAGCGCAAAGGGCGCGTCCTTACACGCCACCAATGCATCGATGTCAGCTACAGCATAACGCCTCCTCCGTAATTTCGACCACAAGAGTTGGATAAAAGCTATTCCTGTCGCAGTCGACAAGACTGCTCTCGCGGCGTACGCAATGGTATTCCCAAGGATGCTGACTATGGACTGCTCGGGAAGGTTGACTCCTCGCATGTTGAAAAGTAACGAATCGACGGGCCTACGGTTGAGATACGTGAAAAAGCAATGGTGAATGACCATTAGAGCAACGCCCGCGAGAAGCAACATAATCATCTGGAAACGGGGTCCGAATTTCGACGACCTTGGGGCGAAGAGATTGACATCTTTGGGACTCGGCGCATCGTATTCATCAAAGTCGACTTTCCAGACGCACAGAGAGCAAGCATCCAAGTCAGCTACTTTGTTTCTCTTTTATTGGAACGTTATGCACACCTTTGGAGTATTTGTTCTCCAGTGTCTCCGACATGATTTGACCTGGGCACTTCGTAGGGGCGGTTCATAGCCATGACTCGGATCGTGATTCTCATATATATCTTTGAAGCACCTCGTAATCGCCACAGTCAGACGATGTAGAATCGATAGTCAGTCTTCAAATAGCTAAGTTTGATGCAGCTCATGTGTCATGTTCTTTTCATTATCCACCAGGGATTCAACCGGCCGCTAGTCTTCACTTGTCGAAGGTATGATATGAAGATGTTCATAAGAGATGCCTCGACTCGAGAGTAAGCGCCTGGACCTTATCTTCCAAGTTGCAGTTGCCTGACGGCTTGCATGGTGTACTTCGTTCTTCAATAACGTTGGAGTATGGTGAGGCCTAGGGTCAACGATAGTTCAGCCATACTTGTTCGAATATCGACCTTGTCTCTTACCGTTGCGCTCAACTCGATATTTCGGTTTCACCGTACAGATTACACTGAGCGCCTCCGAAGTTGATACATCAAAGGAATGCGTCTATTTCGGTCCATGAACTCTGTTCGATTTGGGTAAAATGAAGACGTTGGCGTCCACGGGTTCTCGTGAGGGAGGTCACATTTGAGCGTTCACCGCTCTCGCCATCTCTGGATTCAACGATGTGTTCGATAGCGGATAATTGGCGTCTTAAACTTCATTAGTTACAATATCCCATCATAGTTAGCTTCTCACCGAAATTGAGGTTGGTACCCCGAATCAGAGTATACGTCCGTAAGCTGATATATTTTCCGAGGCACAGTCTGACAAGAAAGTCAGTATGAGTTCCATAATCGTGAACAGCCGTGCACGATGGTCAAGTTGAAGGCTATGATTGCGGCGATTTCCTCAGGGCGATCCTATCGGAAATTAGCTCTAGTAAGATCGAAAGGGCAAAGTCATCAAGCGACCCTTTCGAAGGGGTTTGAACTTTGTAAACGTGAACGGAAGACGAAAGAACTTTGAAGAATCGAGTGAATAAGCGATTGGTTGCGTGAAGAGAACATACACGCGTAGTCCAACAGCACATGGAAACCTCAAGGCTCGTATATGACGAGGTAGTAAGGACGAATAGCGTCGTCCGAAAACACGACCAACTCATCCGCACCAGCGCCTAACTCGGCAAGGACCTTTGACATGACGAATTAATAACATCCTGGTACCGAAAGTAAGCTGGGACGTACCGAATCGTACCCAGCCGGAGGTGCCCTGAGGGCGGGGTTCACCGACGTAAGTTTGTAGCCCTTGCCTACGACGACCTTGTTCAGGAGCATGGCCTTATACTTCGATGGAGCGACATTGGCGGAGTACCCGTTCGACCTGGTTGAACTGTATAAGCACTGAACTGGCGGTCATAGAAATTTCAACTCACTTTGAAGAAGTCGAAGACGTGTATATCCCCATTCCAAATCTACGGTCGGAAAGGTACGTCGGTGCTGGGTGTCATACAGAAGCAAAAAAGACTTACGAGCCACGTGCACAGAATTTCATGCTAAATGAAGTTTTGATGATGTTGCACAGAGCGCAGGTGGTGGAAGAGCAGAACGTCACGTTTCCCGGATCGCCTAGAGTGCACTGGCGCTTCGTGCCATGCCATCGTCTATTCTGATTTCCTTCTGGGCGACCCATCGCTTGGAATCGGCCTTTAGCCTCGATCATACTCCTAGGCAGGCGTCAGGGTCGATATTCTTCGTCTTGAAAAATAGTGTGAATCTCTCACCTATAAGTTTCGTAGCTCTTCAAGGCTGCGGCGGTCGTTATAACCTTATAGACCTTCCGAACTGGAGGACATGTTCCTGATCGCCAAGATGCTTTGAACTGGTCTGCAACTGTAGTACGGAGATAGGTCAATGGCCCACCCCACTCAATGGAATAACACGAAGACGCACCACTCTTGAATTGATCGTGACCTTCGGGGATTTCAATAATGGCAGGCGCTTTCTGCTCCGCGGCACTTGAACACGCCTTTGAGCAAAAGACGCCCATTTTTGGAGGATTCTTCATACATATGATACACGACTCGTCCGCAAGCCTGCGAGGGAGTCGGAGGGTTAGCAATGGTCCTGCGGAGAAGGAGATGGGTACTCGCTTCTTGTGCGCCTTGCTGCAGAACCGTCCATGTATTCCTTTCGAGGCGTCTCTGTACGCCGGTCGCATGCATCCAGAGACAGCACAAAGACGACCTTCGTACACGAGAAAAAATCAGAGAAAAACCCACAGGATGAAATTTGAAACGCACTTGCTCCTGTGACTACAGGTTTTATCGGAGCAACTACAGGTTTTGGCTGAGAAACCTGGCTCGCCTTCCCAGCACACGTCCTCCCGCAGAAATTGTATGTCGTATTTCCATCGCAGTATTTCGGTTTCACCCCGCATACCTAGCGTTTATGAAAGAATATAAGTACCAAGCGAACATTTCGTCCAGGAGTCTTCCGTACCGAACATAGCCCAACTTGAGGAGTGATTTGCGTAGAAGGACCTTTCACATTTAGTGCACCAGCCGAATCTGCACATGTACGGCTACAGTATGGCGAAAGAGAGCCGTTGAAGGTACTCTTTAGATGTAGATGACAATACTATGAACATCCTCAAGTTGAGAGTAGAACATCAGGCTTTTCAAATGAAAACTCACATCGCAGAAATTCTGAGCGGGAGGCGAACCGTTCATTGCGGTTAATGGGTTCTGTCCCATCTAGGAAAGTCAGATTGAAGCAGTCTCTGTTTCGTCGAGGGCTATATCACGTACCAAGGTCGCAACCAACGACAGCGCCGAGATAGCAGCACCCAAGCTCATCCTTGACTTCGGATCTGTGGTCGAGTTGCTGCGAAGCTGGGATTCGTCTGGTTAAATGCTGCCATTTGTACAGGACATGCACGAGTCGCAAGCTTGTTGCCACCCTCTTTCCATGAGTTGGACCATCAGAGGAGCCGATGCGTGTTGACGGCAATGTGTCGTTCATATCGATGGTGGCATTCTCGAGATCGCAGAAGGTGTCCGAATGAGAAGCTTCGTTCCAAAAATGTTGGATAACGAATAGACGTGCAAATGACAATTCTTCGACGAGGACATTGAATTAGAAGAAAAGAAGGAGTATACGTCGATGAGAGACTCAGATACTGAGATAGAGGACGGCGAGGACGAGGGACGAGGAGGACGAGGAAACGACGCGTGGCATCACGTGGGATAAATGAGAAAATACAAAGAAAATATGATGGAAAATATCTGGACGTTTGGCGAACGATGTCGAGCGCAACATCTCGCATCTCTGCGCATTAAAACGCCAGAAAAGTCGTGTATCATCATGTGCAGCGTGAAAGTGCTCCTTCTGTGGGTCCTCTATATGGCACGGTGAAAGTCACTCAGGCTGGCAAATGGTGAGTCAAATTGGCACTTCGAAAGCGACTCAGTTTTGAAAGCTGACGAGGACTTAGAGCCTTGAACGGACGCGGAAACTCATAGAAGACTGGTGCATCCGACGAGCCTTGGTTGGAAGAGACCGCCCTATTGGAATCATGAAGACGATCTGCCTTCCTTGGATTTGACTCGGAAATCTGTGACCTGTACGTTTACACCTTTCCTGATTTCTTGCCACGTTGCTCATGGTCAAACTTCTTGCAGATTCAGACACGCAACGAAGAGAATACGATTCGGAGTGGAGGTGTGTCGACCTCTGGGTGAAGGACTCAAGGAGAGCAACGCGTAAGGCAAGCATGAACACGTTAGGTGCGTGCTATAATTTCTCCAGCACATCATTCGCTCAAAAAGCTTCTTAACGATATGGATAGCGCTGTGTTTACCTGTTGTGGAATGAAAATTGGATACTATATTCTTCGGCAATCTTGATGTCAGGAAGTTGGTAGGCATAAGCCACTGTTCCTTCGTTGAAGTTCGTTCCTTGCCGCAAGACCATTGAAGTGAATCAAAAGGGATACAAGGTGCGCGTTAGACGACATCGTTAGTTTGCCTCTCTTCGAGTTCTTCTTATTTTCAAAATGCTTACCCTCTTATTAGTATGATTGCTTGGCTACGCGTCTCGGGTTCTAGCGAATCGTTATTCGTTACGAATAAACGACCTTTCGCACTCCAGCCTACGAACGTCGAATGCTTGTCTTACCATCTGCCTACAAGCAGACTTTATTTCAAATCTGTTGTATTATTCACCGAGGAAGAAGGGGGCGTTCGAGATACTTAACCCTCCACACGACCTCAACGTAGACGACCAAGAGAGAGAAGTCAGTCTAAGATTACCTCAGTGGTCCGAGTGCGTCGTTCCATCAGTACGCACCTTCTCCTTCTCCTGGCAGAAACTCTTTGACGCTCGCTGTGCAGCTGCTCGCCCCTCTCCGTTGCGATGCGTCCTTTGGTGCTTGGGCCTCTCCCGCTCTTTCGCGTCCCGGTTAGTTACCAAGCGGTGAAAACTCAATGGCCACATACTGCATTCCTATCATTCGGCCAAAGCATTTTGAGGGTGCATCGGACGAGAAGACTTCCTCCGTGTTTTGGATCGCATCGCTGGGTACAAGCACATGCGAAAGTCGCGGATTCAGGTGAAGAGCTCGTGGATTCGAGTTCGCGTTGGCTCTTTGTTTCCAAACATCAGGATTTCGAGGACTCCAGGTGTTCCGGAAGATTCTATCCTCGACGCTTTCCGCTTAGGCTTCGTGTTGTTCCTGGAGATTTTGGACTCGCTTTGTCTGTGATTTTCGGGGTTTGATTCCGCGATAATAGGATTCAGGTGAGGTCGGTTTCGAGCTGCCGTTCACATTCGTCGAACCCCTGCCGTGCGCTGACGCGTCCCATATCCTCAGACATGACTCCTGTGCTCGCTTTGTTGCAGCGCTTGGGCGCAGGAGCTCTTTTGCCTGCAGTCGACGTTCTCTAGAATCGTTCGAAATTCAAAGCGTCCTCAACACATTTGCAGGGTCCACCCCTCGCTTTCGGCATTTTTATGCTTGTTACGGCATCCGGGCAGTGCCGGCGCCCCGTATCCGGACAGGCGCGCAAAACAAAAGAAGACGACGAGCACGCAGCGAGGCCACCGTTCGCTTAGGCTTGTGGCCTCTGTGGCCTAAGCACAACAATGCATATAAGAGGCGCACTCCAGCGACTCTCCCCCCTCATCGAACTTGACCTCGTACCACCAGTACACTTGTTCGATTTTTGCGACGCACTTCAGCTACGCTCTCAGCACCTCTACGCTTTACAACGCTTTACAACAACAACAACTATCGCATCTACCGCTCCAGTATACGCTCTCGACTTCTCCTCTACGACTTCGAAGCATCTACTTGCACGATGATGTTCAATACCTTCATCAGGGCTTTCGCTCAGTAAGTTCCTTCTGTTCCTCGGTTTATTTCTGTCGACTCACCTTCCATCCAGAACCGTGACGCCTTGGACGGTCGTCGAATCTACCCAGAGTGGCCTCGATATGTCCCATAGCTTTGCGGCCACGGACGATGGTGTCGCCAGTCTTGAAGGATCAGAGAAGGGAACGATGGACCTTGGTATTGAGATACTCAAAGTGCGTGCCATTCTTCACCTACACAACATATTAGCACTTTGCTGATTACATTCCCCAGATTCACGTCACAGATGTCGACGAGAATGTGAACATCGAGATTTCCTTCAAATATGAAGGGATACCCGCGGCCACCGATGTAAGAGCTTTCCACTTCGCGAGTTTGAGACTCTTCTGACTACTCTTCGATATTCAGATGGCCGACGACGAGACAGGATCAGCAACCGGCTTCAACGATGAACTCGAAGTTACTTCGGTAAGCATGTATCGACCGATCATTAGCTGCGAAGCGACTAACGTCCGGTCGCAGCATAACAATCAAGCAATACAGGCAGAGAAGATTTCGGCATTGAAGAAGGGAAAGCAGCCCATGTCCACGCCCGTCGAACCCGCTCCGCAATACTCAGGTTTCTCGCATCCCAACACCGCATCTACGTCGAACTCGTCCTCAGGCCCTTACTTCTGCGAGGCAACGTTGATCCCAGGCCTTCTGAACTCGATCGGCATCGACGAGGAATCCGATACCCAGTCGAGCCAGGCTTCGCCTGTTGCTCAGGGTAAGTCCAGCGCATCTCTCTCGCAAGTGACTCTGTCGAGCTCGGAAGCGACTCCTATGGGGTGGCCTTCGGCTGCTGTTCAGGAGGATCGCCCGTCTCGAGAGGCGTTCTTATCGTCAGAGGACCTCGCAATTTTCAATCAGCCTTCTCTTTGGCGTTGCGAGGATGTCGACGACACGCACGAGTCGCGCGGGGAGTCTGCCGCTCCTATGGGGCAGGATACGCTACTCGTACCTGCTGTTCAGGAGTCGGCCACTCTCCATGGCGAAGAGATTGTGCTGGACGAACAGGATTCCGAAGACGATGACCGTGAAGGTTCAGAGGCCGGGGAT
Organism: Schizopora paradoxa; assembly: GCA_001020605.1. Lineage (NCBI taxonomy): Eukaryota > Fungi > Basidiomycota > Agaricomycetes > Hymenochaetales > Schizoporaceae > Schizopora > Schizopora paradoxa. The sequence continues at coordinate 102,811 of KQ085973.1, forward strand.
CACGACGTCGGCCAAGCAGAGGCGGCGCCGGTGGTCGGGTGGGGAGTGCCCGCGGTACATGACATTCCGCGGCACCTCCAAAGCGACGAGTACAAGAATGATCTGATGCATGTGAGTACATTTCTAAGTTGCTGAGAATCCGCACCAGTTTCTAACGTGTTATTATAGCAAGCCTGGGATGCGTTCGAGGACTTACGACACCTGGTCGTGGTCGATCCCGAAACGCACGCGGAGGATTACCTCGATGCCTTCTACGACTTCGCGAGGTACCACTCCGACGCGCCGTTCGTCCAGGCGGACAAGTCCCTCTACGAGATGCCGGATGTGATCGTGGATTTGATGTGGGAGACCGTCCCCGACTTTGACCCCGACGACTACGCCTTATGGTCTCCACCCCTCACCCAAGAGGAGATTTGCGCATCTCTTCCTCGTCACCATGTCTACGCCCAAGATTTCGTGGAGGACAGCGGGCCTAAGTCGACCTCCATCTCGAGCGCTTCCGACCCTAGTCCTCCTCTGCCAGTGCCTGTTGTTTTCGACGCCGTCAAAACGTTGATGATGTTCGACGTCATCTGGAAGGCCGTAAGGGCTGGCAGGTTTCTGGCTATCGCGCGTTACATCAGGCCGGACGACTTATTCCGCCTGGTTTCTGTTGGGTTTATCAAGCTCGACGATTTGGACTGGGCGGATGCGCGTGCGCATTACTTCATCGGCAAAGTGCGAGTTCAGAACTCTCTTCGATCGTGGACAACGCCGAAGAACTTAGCGTTTCCGTCTGCTTCGGCGAGGAAGACGGCTGTCGAGAACTTCGAGACCGAATGGAAGAAGGGCTTTGGGGCTGACTCGCTCGATGGAGTGCCGTTCGAAGGGAATCCGATCGCGTGGATCGACGGTTGCGGAGAAGAGTGCCCCGAGCCACCGTTTCCGCTTGACCAGGAAGCCTTCCAAATGATATACGCCAAGTACTTCCTGGAGAAGCACACGACATCGTCTGGCCGTCCGCAGGTCGATCCGCTCGAGTCTCGCTCCTCTCAGATCGAGCGCTCGCCTTCTCCAAGCCCGTCGCCAAAGAACAAGCGCCCTCGCGAAGACTCTGATCCTGATTCCGGTGCCCCTTCCTCTGGACCTTCAGATGACGATGCTCCCTCCCCTTCAAAGAAACCGAAGCACGATGGTGGCAACAGCGACGACGATGACGACGACAAGCCGTCGAAGCCAAAGCCCAGCACGCCTCTGAGACGTTCACTTCGAACGAGAAGACCGGTCATTAGAGGTGTCGCGCCTCTTTGTACTTCCCGTCCTGATCATGGCCCCGCGCGACCGCCGCCTCAGAACGCAGTTGCGGGTCCCAGCATGCTCGAGACGGCCTTCCGTCGTGTCACGACGTTCGTTAGTGATCTCCTTGCCGAGCCGCCTCGTGCCGGACCCTCGCGATCGAGAAAGCGCGCTGCTGACGATTCGGACGAGGATGCTGACTCGGAGTCATCGCCTTTGAAGAAGGCTCGTCGAGGGGAAGCTATCACGTCTCCCATACGCTCTTCTCGAAGGAAGGGTAAAGGGAAGGCTTCGGCCCGCCGTGCTTCAAGAGGCGGGAACGCGTCCTCGTCTTCCTCTGGATCGTCTGGCGCTTCGGGCTCTTCTGCCTCCTCATCCGCCTCTCCTCGTACTCCTGATGGTTCTCAAGACGTTGATGTCGAGATCCTCGAGATGCCGCACGCACCGGTCACAGCTGCGCCTCAGCCTCCCTCGCCTCCTCCCTTCGTTCCCGGCGAGGATGAGATCGTGCCTTCGCCTCGGAATGCTCTTCGCCGGCGCGAGACCACTCTGTGGAACGGCAAGCTCGTCACGAGTGAAACCGACTTGGACGGATTGAGGATGGACGAAGACGAAGAACAGGAGCTGTGATGCGCTGTCAATATACCAACGGAAGGCGAGTTAGCTCTGCTACGGACCTTCAAGTTTTCTTTTCTTTCTTCTCTTTTCTCGTCTCGTCTCGTCTCGTCTCGTCTCGTCTTTCATCTGCTTGTACTATTAGAGCTGTCGCCTTCGGATAGCAGGATTGTTTCCTCACCTCTGTTCCTTTGTATAATATCTTGTGTATAGCCTCCTACCCTCGTCTCTCTTCATCTCGTCTCTGTCTCTGCGCGTTGTATTTGTAGTCGTGTCCCGGTATTCTCTGCAATGGTCGATGTAATAGTAGTAGTGGTCCGAATGAAGAAAGGAATCTACGCGCTTTTCGAACTTGTCGCGAGTGGTCTGTCTTTATAGGATTCTCGGTGAAAGGACGACGGCTGAAGGCGCGTTTGTTCTTGACCGAAGCAGAACAAAGAGCCTTCGTTCATTGTGCGATTTGAAATCGCGCTGTATCGCCACGTTCTTCACTCGCTGTGACTTGCAATCGATCTTTGTTCAAAGAATTTGCTTCCGACTCTTCAATCGATCTCTGCCTTGGAGAATTATTCTTTGCATTTTCGGTGGTGTTGGCTTAGACGGCTACATCCTCGACTGCAACCAAAGAAGTTGGAAATCATAGACGAGGCAAAAGCTGGAGATGTATTGGAGAAATGGTTTTCTGTCCGCACAGTCGTCGCTACTATCAAAGAAAGATGATTAAATGAAGGGTCAACCCTAAGACGTCAGTGCATCGCCCTTGATTGGATAACCGCAAATAAGGGCTTCGAAGGAGGACGCGTGTTCGTTGTTCTCGTCGTCGAGCATTGTTCCTGTCTCCTTTCATGTTCTTTCTTCCCTCTACGGGAAAGAAATACCTTGTCCCGCACACGCCGAGATTCCGAGCTAACGAGAAGGACGAAGAAAAAACCAAACGACAGCTTGGAGGACAGCCCAATGAGTTTTTCCGAAACGAAACCCCACTTGTGACCCGAACGAGAGAGCATCGGGGTGAAAGATGATGACTCCACGAAATTCATTATGACGCATCTTTGCATTACCTCGACTTCACATAAGTTCTGTTTCAATCCCAGGAGACGATCCACAGAGACCTGCTGGGTGAGTCGCGAAAAATCCTACAAGAAGCCTTCAACTCTTATCAAGCACGCTGAGAACGTCGCCGTGGTTGTAGATTTCCGAGCGGTTTTTCTGTGATTTTGTGGACGGCTTCAGGGAACAAGACAGCCGTTTTTACAGTAAGGATCGTGATGGTGGTGCGAGACCGTAGACGACCGCGAAGCGAGAGAGAACGAGCACGTTCAGTGGCAGTGAAAACATCGGGGAACGCCGAACTCTCTGGGAAAGGAAATGAGCGATCTCACGAATCCAAGCGACTTGCCATCGAGCGACTTGCCATCGAACGACTTGAAGGTCAGTCAAATTTCGCTCCTGTGTGGCATCAATCTTATTCAGAGTTACCGTCAGATAGGGGACTTGAGCTATTAGATTTTGATTTCATTTTTCATAGGACTTCCGGGACCAAACGAAATAGAAGAGTGAGAAGCTCAGAGGACCATTCTACATACACGGTGCGTTTTCTACCTCAGGTAATCCATTTGGGCCGCTGAATCGAACATCATGACTGTAACAGTGCACGAGGTTGCGGCATGTTGCTTTACTAGCGTGGACCATCTTCATCCTCTTGCCTCCATCTTCACGTTTCCCCGGTCCCCCAAACACGTTGCGTAGCGCCAAAGCTCGCTTTATATTCAAGTTGATCTCAACGATTAGCATTCCGACGATCACAAACTCAAGGGGCTTTCAATGAAGAACAAACCTGACATTGGTATGTCGAAGGAAACCTCTGTGTAAGGCTTATCGCCTAACATTTTCATCTCTTAGAACCTCGACTTTCGTTCATTGCGGATGACCTCTCCAAAGCCGCCCATAGCCTTGCATCCGACCTTCTGAAAGGGAACGAAATCATCCTCGAAACCTCTTATTCTTTAGAGGAGGAGCTTGGGAGTCCCTCACAAGACTGGCAGAAGCTCGTAGAGGTGGGCCGCATTTTTCTCTTAACCGTAAAAGCGAGTAACAATAAATGAAGGATACACGAGGCGTACTCGATGAAGCGAGGACGCTGGCAACGAAATGGTCCACTGTCATCGCAGGTATTGTATTTCGAATGGCTCTAGCTCTTACTATGTTACGAACTTTTTTCTTTCTCTCCCATGAAGATTCGATTTCCGTTTTCCAATATTCTATGACCGCTGAAAATGTGTCGGATCGCTCACGGGGACTAAGGTCCTCCGTAGAGGTGATATGTACTTCGTCAATCTTTAAGATATCACTAATTCACCTACAGACACTCCTAAGATCGAATGCAGATGCGGAGGAACTAGAGAAGAGACTCTCAAAAATTCACAGGGAAATTCGAGCATTTCGAGACCGCCTCCCAGTGGGAACTTCCGAAGGAACCCCTGCTATCAGCAATTCGGACATTCTGTCGATGATTGAGAAATCAGAGGCTCTGATGAGTCGTCTTATTCAACCTTCACCACCGTTCGTAATAATCTTCGTTCTACATATATTGTTCTAATTGCATTATATTTCCTCAGGCCAAGCAGAGACATGGTACGTACTTGCATGACGAGTTGTAGTACGATGTCCTGACTCCTATATGACTTAGGCTAAACTACTCGACGATTGCTATACGCCGGGAGTCATGGAGTATCTTATGACTCTCTTGCCATCAGGTTCCGCGGTGCGCGTTCATGGGGTACGTCACTCTACGACAATCTTATGCCCATGGTCACTGATGGAGCAACAAGCTACTGAAAGGCGACCCTAATCAAATTAGTGGGGTGACCAACGAAATCCAGGGTTCGTATTTCCCTTTTTGCGTTCTGCATGGTGGATGTGAATATTGGTTCAAATAAAGCTCGGGACGCTCTCGGTCCTCAGTCTGCAAGTGCTTTTAGATGTTTCATGGCCGCCGGTTACTTTGTCCGTCTCAATCAGACTGTATGGCGAACTTGATACTAATGAGACTCTTACAGCTGAGCAAAGACATATCCGTCGTCGCAGATGCGCTTGAGGCAACAAGCAAATGTCCTTGGCCGCCTCCATTCCAGGTAAATGATTCCGCGTTTTTTACTATACCTTCATTCTGAATGTGTTCGGACAGAAAACCGCAAGTGCGATCTTCAACATTTTACAGCAATCTCTGGATGTTTTTGTCGAAGATCTTGAGAAAGGTAAAGTCGAGCAAGAATCCACTCCCCCCTTTGCAAAACAAGTATTGGGCAAGCCTTTGCGATATCTTCGTGGATGGGTTCTTTGGGTCTTTCGACGGTCATCAACGTGAACACTCGTTTGGACTGGACATGTGTTCCGGTGCTTGACTGTGACCGTCTTAATCGATATATGGAGGGACAATGCACTGACAAGTTCCGCGTCTCTAATTTCTCTTTTATGGCTCCCTTAAATTTCGCTCGCAATCTAGTATTAAAATTAGGTGCTTCCTCGTTTTGATGTGATACAAAGTATGCTGTTCGTTTATTGAAATTCGAAAAAGCTCCATGCACGAGGACGACGAAACGCGGTCCGGGATTACATGAAAATAAGACGCACTCCGTCCTCTAATCTTCCCGAAATCCCTCATGTGTAAGTTCCGAACGCTGCCTTCCAACCACGAAGAGCTTCGAGTGCCAAGGGAGCCGTCCATAAGAACGACTTTTGATGTTTTCAACGGACAAAACATCAGCATATTGTTCTAGCACCCCCATTAACGCGGCACATTGCCCAGGTAAGAATGAAAGCCTCTGGTAGAATATCTTATACGTAAAGTAAGTGTGATGTAGGACACAGTTCGCCAGGAAGTGACCACCTCTGGCGGAGCGGCGTTCGCTACGATTAGGTTTAGCTGCTGCATGATGGCGTGGATTTCTTCCTCGATCTGTTCGTCAAAAAGGCCTTGGTGAGTATAAAATAAAACCATTGATAAAGAGAGATTACCGAGTTCCACATCTCAACGAGATCCTCCATGTCGAGTTGCAATTCAGATGTTCGGCTTTTCAGTACCGATCCCAAGTACTTTGCCTCTTGCATCTCCTGGCGTTGGTTGCTAAGATCCCGCTCTTTCGATTCTAATTCCTTTCTTGCCCGCTGCAGTGAATCTGATATATTAGCTGGTAGTTTGCTCTATGACTAGAAGCCATAGCTCACCATCGACCGTTGAAGTTACTCGCCGCATATCAAGTGCCTATAAAAAAAGGCGCACGTTAGGGCTGGTGCTCGAAGAGAGAGTGCGCAAAGCTTACCTTTGTTCCTTGCCAGATAGGTTTCAAACTTGAAAGATTCTTCGTCTATTGGAATTCGGCGTTAATTCAGCAGACAAACTGATAAAGAGGGAAACTGACCACTTCTCGAATGCTAAAGAAAAGTTCATGATAAGACTGAAAATGTATTAGATTGAACTAGAGCACTACCTTTCATTTAGACAATGAATTTCTTTTTCCAGTTCCGTAGTGGGTTTCCCGACGGCAAGTACTGTATCGTCACTGTAGTCGACGCAACTCCGTTTGAAGTCTGTGATTCCTCGACAGATATCGTAGAAACGTCTCGAGGTCGTCCGAGCTTCCGTTCGCTGTTTCTCTGTCCTCTAGCATTTCTTGAGCGTAAACACATCTTTCCCTTGTTGAGTACTTACATCTTGATAACGATTGAGAATCTCTACTTTCTCCATGGCTGGGACGTGAATTTGTAGAAGATACGGCATAACGACGGAGAGAAAATCTTCGAATGTAACGAGTAAGCAGCAGCAGCATATGAGCTAAAACGTTTACACCTTCGATTATGTTGCAACTCCAAATAGCTTCTCCGCTCGAATGACGCAGAGCATCTTCAAAGTCCTGTCATATACGATTGGTAAATATGAAAAAAGTAACGAAGGGTACCGACGAGGCGTATAATGCCCATTTTGACAAGAACGACGTGCACTGGTGTTCACAAGTGACCATCTGACTGACTGAGCGTTCAATCTCGTCGAATGCCAGTCTCATTGTAGGAATTTGACGAGACAATTTGCGAAGGTTCTTCTCGGAGCTCTTGCCAGTCTTTATATTCATTTGCGTCCCCGATGGATACACGCCTGCGATAGCTCTTGATGAAAACTCCTAGAGATCAAATTAAAATTTATAATAATCAGATGAATGGACGCTTGAAAACCTCTGTGGGTAAGAGAAGTGTTTCAACTTGTTGGACGACCGGTTCAGGAGGTGGATTTTCGAGGGTTCTACAGTAAGACTTCGACGTCCAATTGGCCGTTGAATCAGACTCGTTCGGATCTCGCGAATGACTTCGATCCATAGGAACAGGATGGTACTTTACGCAAAAATGCGAAGAGCTCCGAGTCAAGCGGGAAGTATGGTGTGTTGGATTAACCTCGTTTTGTTCAACGACCTAAGCCTGGAACGCGTGCGGGGCGTGTCATTTCAGTGCGAGTTCAGGGGAAAGATGAGCGACCAATGCTTCAACTCACCTTTAGGTTTCGATTCATAGCGAAAGCCTTGCGTACACCACGAATCCCACGATGCAAGGCAATGCCAGCAGTCGAACATCATGTGCACGTCACGAGCGCGAGCGCTGTTCATTTGAGCCTCCACGTTGTGTCCTGACGTCGAGTGCAACCATCTGTTAGCGATAAGGATGGACTTAAAGTTACTTGAAGATTCGAGATGGGCGTAAATGAAAAAGAGAAGGAAAACCCGCGTCAAACTGCATTTGTGAGAAACCGGCTTTCGGCTTGACAGTATCCCGTCGGCCGGTCACTCGAGCTCGCCCAGGTGTAAATTATAACAAGAACTAATTGCATAGAAGAGCATAGAATGTTGACGAGAAAGAAAATAGAACTATCAAGATATACAGTCACAGTGGTAAAGTAACGAAATAAAATCGGCATCGATTTACAAGTAGTCGGCCATCTATCCAAGAAAGAGCTTTACAGTAACAATATTCGATGCAAAACGAGTGACGAGAACATATGATATAGATTGAAAAAAAAGCTTGTCGTCGCTTTCCTCCCTGAGCTATAGTTCTCTGGAGTCAAAAAATGCAAGCATCGCGTATCCTCTGCTGGAAACCACGCTTCTCCTTTGTGGGTTCCGAAAGTCTCGACATAGCTTCTGTGTATAAGCTCAGAGCTTCCATCAGACCGGCATATTGGGCTGGAAGAGACGACAGTCTGGAATAGAAAAAGAACTGATTATTCGCTCAGCAATATCCAAGCATGCGGGTATCGTATTTACGTACGTCACGTTTGTTTCCTTCAAGGAGTTGGAGCTTCGTCTCGATTGTAGTGATGTTGTCTTCGATCTTGGAATAAAACATTAAGTTCATCGCCGGATTATTCTGAGCTACAGATCCTTTCTTACGGTGTTCCATACGGTAACAAAGCTGCCGACGTGATCACGTAGTTCGCCAATGTTCTTTGAGATTGCCTCACTTTGATGTTTTGCCTGTTGAATCTTCAAACGAAGGTCATTGCACATGTCTTCTTTTCCTTCCCTACTTTCGGGAATGTTTACAGAATCTTTGAGAGTTTAAGTCCAACGAGTTAAACACAATAAGGTAAAGGACCTTACCGCCTGTAGCCAGATCGTTATTATGATATTCCTTGACGTTCTTGGACAAACGCAAGAACACCCTTCCCTGAAACAGCATAGATTAAACGGTGCTTGACGACATAATCTAATGACTGACAATATCATGAAAACTACCAATAGTTGTAAGTACATGATTACACGAGTGGGTATAGACTTACCTTGAGAGTATTTCGTTAATCTGCTTTTCTACATCTCTAAGAGCCGACTCCATTTCCTTCACTGTCTTAATCGCGTGCGTGGTACACTTGGTTTTGAAGTTATTCATCTTCAAACCTATGCCTCGGAACGAAACTATAGTCAATGAAGCGATTTTCTTGCCATTCATCAAAGTCTTTATCGATAAGTCAGCATTGACACAAAAGTATCAACGTGCGTGTCTACCTCTCTATAGTGGGCGAGAGTTTCCAGCTTATCGCACACGGGTGTCAAAGTATTCTCGAGATATTTGATAGGAATGCCGAGAAAGTCTGTGAAAGAACGTCAAAGATGTACAAGAACCGAGTATGTGATAAACAAATTCACCTTCTATGACAAGACGAGCTTGGATAGCGACAGCATTGGAATTGCGGGACTCCATTTCGAATTCCTACTCCTCAGATGTCGGTGTGCATCGCATCTAAATTAAAGTGACGCATACGTTACGAATATCTTGCCATTTCGCCAACAATTCGTCACGTTGTTCGTCCTTCAGGTCCATTTCTCTGACGATATCCTCTACCTTATCAAACGCAAGCTTGCTCTTGCCGATGCCTCGAACGAGTTCTTGAATATGCCTCTTCAATCTTCTGATTACAGTGGGATCTTCTGGCTGAGATTGTGGACTGGGCGTGATATCGACAATCGTGGCACAACTCTGCGATTCGGCTGCGTTGAATACGCTAGGGTCGCCCACCAGGCTCACACGTCCATGGGCGGATTTAGCGAACTCTTGCTGGTACACAGAGCTTGAGGCGTTTTCTGACTTCGAGTTTGGAGTTAAATTTATCTGAGGCATGGTCAATCGGACCTCTGTTAGATATGATGTCCGGTTAGAAGAGGATAGTGTTCGCGTCGACGACTTGAGCGATGAAGAGTGAGTTAATGACTGGCATGAATACGGTTTTCGCACCTCATTGCTTGTGGGCAGTTGCAACGTTCCCTTTTCGCAGTGTACGCGTGTCTCCGATCTGTGTACCATTTCGTTCGCGTTGTTGAAAGCGCTTACTGCGCCAAATTTTGAGAGACGACTCAAATGTTTGCCTTCGTACAAAAGAAAAGATTAAATGTATGATAGTTGCCTGGAATGGATAGCAGATTCAGGCACTTCAGCAGCTAGATCAATATGGGATTGTTGAGACATACGAACGAAATGCTTCCAATTCCGCGCAAGTTGCCAATCTCATTGCAGAGGGAAAAGACATCGTAGATAAGCGGTGATTTCTAAATGCTGTCGTTTATCCTAGGCTGTGCGGAGGGATATGGGTCCATGAGGCGGTATAGGAGATCACGATATCACCCTGAAATCTCATTTGCTTGCAAGTGGGTGAAACACACCGCGGGAGCCAAACAGTATCGACTCGCAAGATCGGGGCAAGATCAAGTCTTCTCGTAAGTTCAAGAATGTCCGGGACGAGCCACCGGGACCGTCGCAAACGGTAGTGAGCGACATCTTCCACGATTGCCAAGCATCATAAGGTACATGTACCTAGGCCGCTAGGTGATCCTACGACTTGGAATGCCTTATAAGCTTCCTAAGAGGTTGTTCCTAAACTTCCACGTAGATCGAGAACGCTGTTAAATAGAAAAGATGGAGGTGCATAGAGTCCCGGTAATAAAAATGCTGATGCGAATCGGATTGGTGAAAAATATCTGTTTTTGGGGAGAGCGAACGATGCAACGACGGTCGCTGGCAGTCCACTTCGATTGGAGGTTTCATCATGGCCTACGGTACATGCGCCGCGCGCTTGCACGTACCGACCGAGCTATTAACAGCAAGATTAGAATCTTAGCACTTGAAGTCTCACCTTACAACAACAAAGCTGTTCTTTCTAACAGTCTCCCCAATGAGGGCGATTCAACCCGACGAACTCCGAACTTGATCGTGTCGTGTTCGTCCCGTCCAAAGCTTCCATTATATTCGTCATAGATTCTCGATTCTCGCCGTCGGATACGCAAGTGCATTGATCGAGTCCAGGATGATGAGGGATTAGAGAGATGGACCTTCAAGTTTTCTGGTGAATCCCAAAAGAATCGGCACGCGCTCGCGAAGTCACGAAGCCGGCCCTAAAGAGGGTTGCTTTTTTTTCTCACTCGGGAGTCGGGTGCAACCAACCAACGGTTACCAACCCCCAACCACGATGGCGCGGCAGTTCGACAAAATCTAGTAGATCTGTCGAGGATGATAGAAGGAGCTGAGGTACATCGATGAACGCAACAACGTCGATGTACTTCACTCAGAATCACTGCATGTCTCGACGCGATACCTACGCACATGTCATCAGATCTGTGACTCGTCAAACGTTCAGCAAGACTGTCGATGTGGAGATCAAGGTGAGGTCAATAATTCGTGGGCTTTGAAGGAGCTTCACTCACGAAACCCTCTTTGAGCGAGTGCGTAACCTTATGCTGTTCGTTATTTTCTGCATCGTTGAAGTCAGCGCCGCCTCACAAAGGGCCTCACACTCGATACGGCGGTTCTTATTGTGTCCTAAAATGAAGAAATCCGGTCAAATGGAAGGTCATGTCTGTCAAGGCGCTGTCGTTCGCACGAGAATGCACTGTAAACTCTTCCTTTCGATTGGTGAGCGGGGTTTGCGTTGATATCGATTAGCTGCGGTATTCGGTACGTCTGCTATTTCATTACCTCACGTCCTTAGAATAGTTCACAATGAAATCAGATGAAGAATGGGACGTCTGATACCCGCCTCCACGGCGATGGAGGCGATGTTTCTAGATCTCGTATCTGGTTTGGATAATCTTGTCTCGAATTGGCATGCTCAATGTTCCTCGTTCCATTTGCAACGAATGACGTGACGGTGAAGAGGGATGTGCGAGCAGAACCCCAACACCTTATAGGTTACTGCAGTTCGAGTTATTTGACTCTTTTTGACTCAATCACGCTCAGTTATTTATTGGACTGAAGGAACTAGGACGCGGCGCTCGGACGAGTCAACCGAAGCGCGCAGGGCTCAATTCTCGGACATCGCCTTTGACTACGCTCATGACATCAAGATGCGTCGTTTTGCTTCTATCTTCCATTTGATTGCGCACTATGAAAAGATGGTGAGACGTTGCAGTGATTACTGCGAAGGGCTCTCCACAACGGCATTCGATTCGGCAACTCTCGTGCCCAAATTTTGGACATCCGCCTCTGAAAAAGCGCCATCGATATGGATGCACTCAACTCAACTCCGTGTATATACAGGTGAGATAACGGTCCGTACTCCTGTTCTATCAGTGTATGACAAAATTGTCGAAGGACTTCTCTCACCTATTTTTGTTCTCAGACGGCAGAATTCAGTCACTCCGACGCATACGCGAACCACACGCAACAATACAGAATTCTGTAAGCTTCGAGATGACAAGCGCCACGGATTTTGGGATTGTATGAATGCTTTTCAACGATGCTTCAGTGGGTTGAGATCTCTATTCGCTTCGGCGAATCAATCGATTGAAGAAGTACGTACAGAAACTTGACTTGACTTTATGGAAAAGACGAGAGGAGGAGGAAAGCAAAGGAAAGCAACTGAAAGCAAAGAGGGGTAAATAGTCAAAGGTCAATGCGTGAGTCGATGGCGGAGAGAAAGACATGCAGATATCGAAAAGATTTGAGGAGGATTGCTTCGAACAGAGGGACGAGTGGAAGGGGGAATTGCGGATGCAACGAACTTCAGCGTTTTAGCACTGGCGACTCCTGGCTACTCTGATTGGGATGCACGTTCTGGTGTTCCTTCGACTCGCGCCCGTCATTCATGATGGAGATGTACTGCCCCAGCAATTTCTCCAATTCGTCGAAACGATTGGAGATATCCTCCATTCGAAGGGCGAACAACTGAAAGAGACAGAATAGAATCAACTTCGTTGGTCGCTTTGACTCTGCGTGGAAGATATCAGGTAATCACCTCAAGACTCTCGGTGTTCGAAGCGACCCATACGATATCAGCGATATCTTGAATTTGATATTGAATCTGAAAAAAAGATAATGTCTCAGCAGGGAAAGATGGACGCCTGCGCATTCCACTGCCTACCTCGATCCAAACCGCACTATGAGCCCCAGCGAGTTCGACTACAGTCTCAGTTTGAGAGTTTATCAAGCACATCAGCTTTTGAGTTTGTTTCATCGACATCCTGGACTTTAGCAGCGGCTCTATCAGACGAAACGAATTTAAAACGATTAAAAGTGATATAATGGCAAGCATACCATCCAAACCCGAATTGATATCTTGTTTACTAGTATTGTCCATCTACAAACAGACCATGTCGAAGTTACGCGCCATCTCCCAATATTGTTAAGAAAAGTACATGCCTTTGATGACGAACCTCGAAAGAGATGAGAAAGGTATCTAAGCTAGAAAAATCAAAGTTTCGTAAATCATTTCATCAAATTTGAATGCATTTCCGAAAGGATATCGTACCGTATTTCGAGCAATGCGAAAACCTCTTTCAATACCATCGAGAGTCGGCTTGAGTCCATTTTTTGAATGCTGGTGGGTACATGCCTGTAAGGTATTCGCAAGCTTTAGTGTATCATCTGAAAGTTTCTTTAGCGAATCCGAGATTCTTGAGATCCTCCAGACACTATTGTTTAAGGACTATCCATAGGGTGAGAATGCAATGCGAATAACGTGGAGCGCCATGATAAAACATCACCTGGAAGTAGTCAGATAATTCCCGTTGCTTTTGGTTCAAATCCGCCGTCGTGTCGAATAAATAAGGGAGAATACGCTCTCGCATCTCTGTTACGGCGAGTCAATCACCCTCGTGGCGCTCAGATTATGGTATGAACTACCTCTAACGGTGGCATATCCGTCAGCGAGGGCACTCGTGATGTCGATAACATCCAGATACTGGCGGAATCGATCAAATAAGATGACAAGAAATTATTGATGCTCGATGCACATACCAATGACAGCTCCGAGTTAGGATCTCGTCGCAAGCCTGACGGTGTACGGCGAGATTTCTCTGTTTGAAGGCGCTTTATAGAGGACACCAAATCTTCAACTGCGCGGTCAAGCTGCTGGTGCAGCCGATTATACAGTGGTCGAAGGACCTCGAAATAGAAGGAAAACGATGTTGGCGGCCTTAAAGGCGTAATGGTACGAGGCGTCGGGTGTGGTGCATTCGCAAAGGCAGATGGATCCCCGATTGTTGAGCATTTTTCTGCTGGTGTCGGTAGTTCGTAGCAAGAAGGGATCCATTGCGACAAGCGTATAGACTCGGACGAGTGCCGGTCGGTGATTGATGTTTGCATCTTCTGAGTTGACACGGAGTAAGCTGTTGACGTCCTAGTACGACACCTAATATTAATATATGCTTCAGTTCAGTTGTATATCGATACGTTGCAGAACTCGTCACGGTTGGCTTTGTGGTAGCTCGTGACTGAAGCGTCGCTTCATCAGCTATGATAATATGCACTCACAGACCAGACGCCTTCAGATTCGAGCAAAGATTTTCAAGCTCGCGGGTTTGCTGATAATACAATATTAACAGCGAGTGGGGGTAGAGATCGTCGAGACGTTGCGAATTGCTAGTGGGCGTGAACGACGGTGGCGAAGACGAGAGAGAGGAGGTAAAGCCTAGAGTATCACCTGCACGAGATTTCCCGCGGGCGAAAATTTCTGTCGCTCTTGCTGTGTAAGGAGAAGGACAATAATGTAGCAATAGTTCAACTGTAAGTCACACAATCACAAATATACTAGTAAGATCGCAGCCCGACGTGAGAAATTCACAGGGACACACAGCCAAAGGAAACAGGCAGAAGGAGCGAACTTCCATCTGTCCTCTCCTTTCTCCCCGCTATCGTCCACTGCTGCTTGCCCTCACTTCACGATGTCAGGCTTCGAGCACTTGAATTTTGTGAACGAACCCAGCTTTGAAGTTCATGTCCTCAAAGACTTCGATTATAACATGCGCTCCGTTTTGCGTGCCACGCAGGAGGTGAAGGATAAATTGGAGTCAATGTCATCGGAGATGTCGCAGGAAATACATCGATTTCTTGAGGTTTGTCTTTGGCTACTTACATCCAAGGGCAGCTCTGATATACACACGTATTGTAGACATACGAAACATGGCGCGAGACGTCTGCTTTGACTGTTCGAAAGGCGCGGGTCGTAGTTCAAGGTGACTGGCAATTCCGCGCTTTTGGATTTCCCTGACCATGTATGTTAGATATTTCGAGCTCGTTCATTCCGTATCTACGCGATGGGACCGATTCTGTGGATGTGAAAGTCAAGGAGCTTGCGAATTATACAGAGGTACGATAATTTGCCCTCACCCTTTGGGTTGTGACCGATGAATACTATAACAGATCGTGAAGACGAAATGCAAGGAGAAGAAAGCCTTCATGTCAACACTCGAAGAGATAAAGCATGACATTGATGGTCTTCAAACGAAACTGGCCTCATGTTCGCAAACCAAGGATGCCCTCAACGAGAAGCCCAAGTTTTCTCTGAAGAAATCTCCCCAAGATTTGGGGAGGAGGCTAGAGTCTCTCAAGGATGCCCTGTCCGCCGTAGAGATCAGGTAATAGTAAAAAAAATCTTTACATGTTTCTTTGACTTAAATTCATTGCAGCTTCGTGACTGTGGTTCGTGCGGTTTGTTCGATTAACACATAAAAGCTCACATATCTCTGGAAGAACGAGCGGATTTGTTCTCTACTTGAAGAAGAAAAGATGTACGTCACCGAGACGAATGTTCTTAGATATCGGCCGTATCGCAATGCGGCGCGCATCTCCATCGCTCGCAGGCATAATGGCGGATGTGACACAACGAAAAAGTGCCTTTATCACCGAGCATGCACGGAAAACTCTCGTTCTGAAGCCGAGTTGAAGTCTGACAAGAGAAATCGATTGGTGCTTTCGTCAGATATACGCGCAGAGTCACACTTTTCATCAAGTTCGTCGAAGTTTGAGAACACTAGTGTGGTTTTCGCAATGGTGCGTCTGCTGTTCGTTTATTTCTTTTATCCCGGTTGA
Source organism: Schizopora paradoxa (assembly GCA_001020605.1). Lineage (NCBI taxonomy): Eukaryota > Fungi > Basidiomycota > Agaricomycetes > Hymenochaetales > Schizoporaceae > Schizopora > Schizopora paradoxa. Next base: position 118,540 of record KQ085973.1, read on the forward strand.
CCTCTATCCCCAGATTATAAGCAACTTGGACTCTTTGATAAATGACTTAAAACACATTCATACGGATCAGCACGTCGATGAGGTAGATCTTTACAACATTTCTCCTTTATTATTTTCGGTTTTGATCGAGATCGACAGCTAGACCCCGATAAGAACATCGCAGCCGAAAGCCCAGCTGCCCGGGAACGTGTTGAGGTTATGTCTGGTGTCTTTTGTGTTTTCTCTAGCTAACTCATTCTCCCATAGTTGTTCAATCAGAAGCTAGCTCGTCAATGTCACCAGTACACTGAGATAACCCGAATATTGGATCCATATTCCAGGGTACTAGCGGCACGACACGGTGTGGTTCCTCATACAAGTGTTGCAAAACGGGCAAGCCATCTTCTCAACAAGCTCTTCGGTCGCAAACCAAAATATAATGGGGAGGACGCTTGCGTACCCACTTGCTGAAAGAATTCCTGCGTATATAGAGATTTTGTAGTTTTTCGTTGCACGCGATTAGTCAAGCCGGAGAGACGGTCTATCATCTAACAAGCTGTCGTTCACCATGCATTGTAGTTCTTGAGTACACTGCTGAGCGCTTTATGGTCAATAGAATAGTTGTCGGCGACCTGGTACTCGCTTGAAAAAAAAAGAATTGTACGTTACTACTGTCAACCATCCATGCCTCGATTTCGCCACGAGCAATAAAAACTTCGCCAACCCAACTCAAAATCCGTTGACCCAGCGAAGAACATACATTCTTCACCATTCTATAGTCTTCATTTGCTCACGTTGTCGTAGTGCAATACCAGTCAACGCCTTCCGTGCAAGGGATGCAAATCAAATACGCGGAAAGCTAGAGCGTGCCGACCCTCCAAAGGTAGCACCTTGCCAGCGCGCGCAGAGCCGATATCAGAGCTGGTATGCGTCTTAAAACCTGAGATTGAAACGCAAAATCAGTCTTGACAATATTATCAATATAATATGTTAGACGCCATCCACCGCGTCTCGACCGGGTGCTCTGACTCACGAACTTGAACCGCCGACAATCCCAGTAACATGAGTATTGGTATCGGATATATGCAAGGACATGAAACATTGTCCGGCCCCTACAACGAACAAGTGAGTATCATCATCACTGATTCGCTCGCCTCGTTAATTTTACCACTCTTTAGGCAACGTTCGCGTCAGAAGGCCAGTTTGGCCAGCCACCTTCGAGTTTGGGAATAGTTCGTCAGTCCATTTTTAACGAGCTATTTTTCTAACGAGCTCTAATGGGGAATTAGAAGGACTATCCGCGTACTTGCAAGGATGCGGATGAGCCTTTCCCGGTGCGATGGTTTTGGTCTTGCATTATTGAAGATGTGGAAAGTAGGAGAGCTTCTTGTAGACTTGATAGTCTTGAAAATCGATTGAGATTTCTTCAGGGAGAATCGGTTATGAAGCTCTCGCGATGTAGATGAATGTTTGGCGTACGCAGCGCAAGATATTGGAAGGACAGAGATATGCTTAGCCAAAATCTCCGTTGATCGAGGAGATCTCGTCCAAGAGTCCAAACGCACGGTATTTTGACGAAATTTGAAGGATGAGCCGTTGTACATTTGTTTCGACTGTTCGACTGGTATCTCATGTCAGATCTCTCGTCTTCCGTCGCGAGCAGACAGCCGGAAAAGTCAGCTACGGCCGCGGTACGAGGTTAAAGGCGAAGTAAGTTGACTAGATGTCTCCGAATTACTGTTCTTGAAAACGCACATTAGGTTGAAGGCCCCTCCGAAATCGGGATCGCTTTTGGAACGAAGAAATAACAATGCCTCGCGCATTGGAAATGAACCTCTGCGCTCTTAAATGAGCACTTGAACGCTTCGATGAAGGAACCAGTAACACAAAGCTGTGATGTAGCATAACGCAGGACGGCACCCATCGGGATACTTGATGCGGATACGGGTGGTCGATGCTGTTCCAACCATCCATCTTCGCCGCCTGGCTGTTGCTCAAGAACCACGCTTCATTCTTTCGACAAGCACGTGTAATCTCTTGACGACCGACGTCACGACGTCCAAAGTAAAGCACATTTATATGGAATGCGAGAAAATCATGTTAGTGGACACTACGCACTGATGCGCTTGCTGTGAGAACGCACTGGGTTGTACCACATTCGCAGCGGAGTTCCAGGAGTTTCTAGCCCAGACGATTCTTCGACGTCATTCGAGCCAGCGCCCATGCCAAATACCAATTTTTCGATATATTTCGATGCTTTCAAGCAGAGAAAGATCATCCAAAGAGAAAGTTCCGAATCGTCGTGTGTTCGCGCAAGGAGAGTGTGTAAGAGGCTTTGCCTCTAGTACCGAACCCAGATTTCAATTATACAGGTAAGAGTTGCACCGCTAGCCTTTACATCAAGAGAGGCTCTATGTCACTCACATGTCGCCTCCTCTCTGTCTCTCTTTCGTTCTTCCTTCCTTCCTTCCTTCCTGTGCCATCATCGTCGTTCGTGCTCGCGATTTCGGTGCCCTTCTGAGCTCAAGTTCGGCTATTCTCATTTTCTGTAGATTAATTTGCGATATCAAGGAGAAATGTCGAAGTTTCGTCCTAGCGTGAAGACTTGATAGACGAATCGCCAGCGGATGGATGCCAGTGGATGAACGACGTTGGGGGCCAAATTGGCCAATTGATGGACGGTTCGGGAACGCGCGGACTTGATCAAGGCGTGGGAGCCGATATTTCCCGGGTGTCTTCCAAATTTTCAGCCACTGGCACGCGCGTCCTGCGACGAATCGGACGATCATCGTTCTTCAATTCTTCCCAAAATACTCGATGTCGAAAGTCCTAGTAAGTCGACGGTCATCAATCCGTACTTATGCTTTGCACGACGTGCCTATGAATCAGGCGATGGTTCCGTTCACAGATCAACCTCAGCGTGATCACTGGCATGAGGAGCTCGAACAACTTGAAGATGGAAATCATCAACTTGGTTTGGATGGGGTCGGATGAAGGTTTAATATGTTCATTGATAAGCTGCCATCTTCAATTTCATTCGGTGCGATTGCTGGCTCATTAAACTACCGCAAGATATGAATCAGGGAAGACTTTGGTCGAGTAAACTTGGCGTAATATTTGGTCACGCCGATCATCGAGTTAGAGATTCATCTTTCAAGGTGTGTTATAAAGTACAACTTCCTTGAATAAAATTTTAATCACGCTTGAAGCTTGAAAAATCACGACGTGCAAGCCAAAAACCAAAATGCTACTTGAAGCCAGAAGGCGCACGGCGCTCAGATTCAATCTTGTCCACGCCAAAACGACATCGACGGATATTTCATCCTCCTCGAACAAGGAGTTCCGCAGCCATTTTGCTTCAGAGGGGCAAAGTGCAACACATACATACGTTGAGTCATTCGAAAGATCCAAAATATCCGATAACCCCGATGGATCTGGTACGTGTCGTGTTTTCCGCCCAAGTCCCTCCCCTCATTTGACCAGCGAGATTCCTAGACTGCGTCTGCCGCGCTCGGTCGACACTCGAACGAATCGAACGCTGGAGGTTTCGAAATTCGATGTGGAGCCCTGACCAGCATCCCCCCCCCACAAATCCTCCCCTCGTGCCCTTCATTTGACGGGATCGTCTGAGCGAGCTCTTCGCGGATGAATCGAAAGTAGAAACTTGTCGTTGAAGAGAGCGTTGAAGGAAGAGGAATGGCGAAGCGAACCGCGTTCTCCAAAGTAAGTGATGATATACGTGAACATCTTCAGCTAAGAATAATCAAGGTTTGAAGACGCAGGAACCGATCAGCCGAGTAACACAGTCGGCAACTTAGCGGAAGAACTCGATACTGCCCACGATCCGTTAAGAACGGTCTCATGCTCATTGCTCAGCGCTTGGGGAGTGCACGAGGATGATGGAGGCGACAGAGATGAAGGCACCATCATCGCCTCGGTGCGAGATCGTGACAGAACACTACGAGTCGCCGAGTCCACGCCGACTGGTGGCGTCGAATTCGCCTTATCCTCGCCGACGATTTGTGCATCTTCTGACCTGAAGTCGACGACGGAAGATACAAGAATGATGGAGAAGTGTCAAATCCGTCAGAGTTGCGTTCTGTGATGATATTTGGACGTTCTGTGAGAGAGTTTTATCGTACTGTGCGAGAATCGACTGATCCCTTATAAGCTTCAAGACCAGAACAGGATCCCCAGTTTGAGATGAAGATGAATTGGTGTTATCCGCTCTTGCTATGATATGTGATGGCATGCATTCGTCGTACATGGCACAGCATGATCAGTTGAAGACACGCGCATGATAGTCCGGCGATTTCATGAAAGCACGTCGCTACGAAAACCTCTCGACCATGCATCGGAAAGCGGTGCTCACCGCAGAACGTATCAAGAGAATGTTAGGAGGGCATATTTTCATTCAACATAGATGCGGTAAGGCATAAGCTAGGTCAATGACAATTGAAAAAACATTCTCAATTTTGAAGTGCTCGGTCAGAATTGTGCACGTTCATGCGGATATACATGTACGTTGTCGATATTGCAGTGAGTCTACCGCGTGTATCGAGTCTTGCGGGGAGAGGGAGAGAGGAAGGCACAATTCACCTGATGCTGAAACCAATCTTCGTAGGTGATATACAAGGAATCTAAAGAAGATAATAGTACTCCGAGATTACCGACATTGTTGCATGCGAGTACTCCGATCCCGTTACAGGCATGTTAATATGGTCTGCTTTCTCGATAGTTTCAATGTAAGCGCTGCAGTTAAACGTTTAAATGCATTTTATTTGACTTTTGTGAGGTCGGAGCGCCCGTTTTGCAGCAAAGAAGAATGTCCGTATAAAATGCAACAGAAGACCATTTGAAAAAGCTCCTCAATTTGAGCAATGTACAAGATATTTATGACCATTCGTTTCTTTGGTATCTCTCTAAATCGCCTTCGAAATTCGTTCAGTCAGCTCGGACTCGCTGGTAGGCATACTCCGGCACGGTCGAGGTGATCAGGATGGACACCGAATATCATATGATGATATATAAATCTCTAGCTTTATGATAGGCTGAACTCCATCGAGACAGCGAAGAAAAATACTAAGACTCCCTGTACGGCGTGTCAGCGTCTACGCAAGAAGGTGAAGCTCTGTAATGGAATTCATTTTTCCCGGTATGCTCACCCTCGCCATGCTAGTGTGACGATAATGAAGGGTGCAAGCAGAAGGCCAAGAATGCCCGCACGCGACAAAGAAAATTAGAGGACATTGATTCAAGGTTGTGAGTTCGGACTCGAAGCCATGTCTAAGTGAAGGCTCGTATGATTGATAGCGAGAGACTTCCCGTAGTTACTTTGAAGACACTCTGGCTTGCCTCGTGGAGGCGTCGATCAGGGACTGAGGGAGCGATCAGGGATGCATAGCAAGGATAAAGGTAAAGCGAGATTATTTATATGACCAATAGAATGGTCACTCCACAGGTCCACCGTGACAACTTTGCGTCAGTTTCTATGGGTTTCGCAATTGTACCAACGGTACAAAATAACGCAAGAAAGAGGAAGTGACATAATTACTGACCTACTCTTTCCGTCGTTATAGATATTCCCATTATCCCAGTACGTCGACCATCCTCACATCCACGTCTCCGACGTCATTTGCGGCGGTGGTCATGGCCATGGCCATGGTACCGCCGGAGATCCTACAAATATCGACGTAACGTCCGTCAAAGTCGACGTGTTCAAGTCACTCGTCTACTCAAATACGATTTCCTTGTGCGCAGAGGTCCTTTCCACCCAGATGCACGTATCCGTAGTTACCCTTGCGATCTGAGCCGTGCCCTGCGCCCGATCGGTCCGAATCCAAGAAGGACGGTCGACAACGAAGGTCAGAGGTCCTGGCGTTCTTCACGATACAAAACAGGGGCCGGGAAAATGCTGAGGATGAAAGTAATTGAGTAAAAGCGACGAAGTGGAACAGAGATTGAGAGGGAGGCAGCAGCCTTTCCTCGGACAATTGAAGAGATAAAGATTTGAGTACGTCAAGAGCGAAAATTCAACTCACTTTTAATTATACCTTTGCCCCTAGAACCGAGTGTACCAGACGTTCTCTCTGCGTGTTCGTCCCTCCTGGGTGTCTTGGCCGTTCCGTACTTTCTCCTGCGACATTCTACGTCTCCGTCTCCGGACTCCCGTCTCCAAAACCCAGTAGAAGGACCCCGCCCATCGCAGAGTGACTGCACCGTTCGGACTCATACGGCGGGACGATGTGCGACTTCTCCGACGCATGCAGGTACGACGTAAGGCGCGCGAGCATCGTCATGTTGCACTCTGGCAGATACCGCAAGATTTTCTGCGACCTCAACGTGGCGGACAAGGAGTGCCATGGTGGCGATCAAGCACATCGTCGACTTTGTCGGGCTCGCTGAGGTCTACAAAGATGCGGGAATTCTAGGGAGGGTGGGTCGAGAAGGTGTACGGGTACTGCGATAGCAGCATCGACGAGGAGGGGGGGGAGGGGGACAACGTTGTTGCTAACCCAACTTCCCAAGCAACGCTGACAAATCTTCTGACTTATAATTTAGTATTTAATAATATAAACCCAAGTCTCTCCTTTCCATTTAGGTTCACTCACTACAGTGCCACGCGGACTGTCAAACTTCGGAGTTGCTAAATGAAGTGGCCGCAACAAACAAGCACTGCGTGTGTTCTTCGGAAGAAGTTGCCGTACTTATCTGCCTTCAGTTCTCTATAAAAGCGTCACCATTTGGAATATGTAAACCCAGAGCGAATCCATTCCGAATCGCAATCAGAGTTCACCTCAGCATAAACTACTCGCAGAATCTTCCGCCTCCCTCTCTCTGGCTATATTGAATTGCATCATGGCTTGTATCGTTAAGAAGAATAGGTCTCCCTGTGCAGCGTGTCGAGGCCTTCACAAAAAGGTGACTTTCTGCTTAATTACTCGCGGTGCTTCATGTTACCAGGTGCACTAATCTACCCATGTTATTGCTTTAGTGCGATACTTCTGAGGGATTCCCGTGCAAGGGATGCAAGTCGAATGGTCAGAAAGCTCGTCTTTGCCGACCCTCGAGGAATCGGAAGTCCTTGAGAACAAAGATAGTTGATAGTGTCCGCTTGTTGGCGGGAGAACATTTAGAGTTCTATCAAGTATGTCTTGAATTTGATCTAGTATTTGACCAATATTTACGGTAGAAAATCTTCTAGGGCATCGCTGCGACGAATAATTCATTCCATGAAGTCCAAGCAGATGCAACTAATTTCTTCCAAAACGCTGGCAATGTTGCGAGCAATGAGTTCCAGGCGCATTCGATGTTGGACGCTTATGTCCAAACCCAGGAGTATGCTCGGGGGAATGGGCCACCATTCGACTATGTAATCACATGTACATTTGATCGAGAAGAGTATACTTACCCGCGCCTATACAGATGCGGGAGAGTAAACCTTTGACGGCGATGAATAGTCGCCTTCCTTCCTTCGGGGAAGTGCCTCGCCCGAACGCCCAGGTACTCGCCCTTCGATATACAGTCAACGAGCAAATGGATTGACATACATGTAGAGCTTTGAGGCCAACCAAGTCTTCGAGCATGTCCACAGCGGACGGCACGCGCGTGGCCACCATGGTGGTAGGCATATTGTACGTCCCAAACTTCACTACGTTTGTCGCGTTGTGCTGATGTTCCGCAGTTCACTGGTGATGCGTATCCAGAAGGCTTTCCTTCGTACGATCAAGATGCGCCTTTGAACATTTCCGAGTTGACAGACGGACAAGTGAGTTTTATGGCGACATTATCTTTCAATCATGATATCTAATATTTTTGTAGGGGATGTGGTCGCCCGAAGGTTCTTTCCATGAGTATCCTACCGGGTTCTGACATAGTGGACCTAAAAGATTCAATCAAAGTACATGATTGAGCAGTTGAGATGAAATGGCTTACGGTAAATAATTCATTCCTTCGTACTTGCGTCCCACATAACTACGACAAAAAACCATATTTAGTTCCATGTAATAACACGAGTTCGGCTGCGCCTTACTCATTTTGAAATCTTGGTCACTATAAGACACCTGAGTTCATCACAATAACAACGAGCACAACGCGAGATAAAATCGAATGCCATCCAGCGACTTGGAATTGGTCAACTTCGAAGACGGTGAGATATTTTCTGCAACTCGCTTTGCTCCCACCATAGCCGGAGGGCCTAGCTTGCTGTGCAGAGAGCCGAAGACGGAAACATCAATGAGATGCAAGAATAGGATTCAGAGTAGGGCGCTAGTCAGGTTGGATGACGAAGATCAATCATCAGAGTGATCGCGTACGCCAATCGCAATGTATCAATAGAGATGATGCTGCTTTCAGAATCGTTTAGAGCTTAAGGAAAGAGCGCCGTCCAAGAAATTTCGGAGTCGGTTAGCGAGGCGAGCTCTTGATGGTATCCATCGAGCGCAAAAAGTACGAGGGATTTGGATAGAGAAACGTTCGGCATGTCAGACTTGTCAGACGACGTGGAGATGCGCACGCTTAGTGCGTCGGGGGTTTCAGAGTCAACCAAGAAGTGAGCTACTCCAGGAGATGGCCAGCGTATCCGCCTGGCAAAGTCTATGAGAATTGCGATGGATGAAGTTCTTGAAGATGGTATGAAGATGAAAGTGACGCGCGCTGCCCAATCGCCGTCACGACGTCGCCTGAAGGCGTCTTCACTAGAAAGCAGGGCCTTTCAACAGCCACGGATTGACCTACGGTTAGTATCTACAGACCTGACAATCAATACGAGTAAACATTACTCACATGCTAGTTCCCTTGTCTCTTTAGCTCTTCCTTCCTTCCCCCCTCTCACTCCCATCCATCTATCCATCCCATCATCGTACTCGAATGCATGCGATTCCGACGGTTTCAAAACATTCGCAGTGTCGTTCGCAGTGTCATTCGCAGATCCTAACAGAAGGACAGTTCTTCCAGGGGTGAAGAGATCGATATGAGAGTTGATGATGAACCGAGTCAAATGTGGATCCACGTTTGAGTTGGGGTTCGGGAATATCCGTATTCATACAGGGCGTGAGAACCGAAATCTTCCGAGAAAAATTCGAACAACCTTGACGCTTTCCTATCGACGATCATTATCTTTTGCGACTCGAAGGATTCGATGTTGGTCGATGACTGACGATTCAAACACAGCGTACCCGCCAGCACTGAGCGCACAGGCTCGATCAATCCAGCGTCAGATTGATTTGGTTTGACTCAGATTGTTCAAGGGACCAAGAGTATCCCTCAGGACTCTTTCAAACTTCATTGGGTACTTGGTAGGGCAAACTTGCATCGCGTCCGACCATCGAGCGCATTACAGAGTTGTCTCAAGGTACGTAAGAAATTTTGAATCTATTGAAAGTGAAATGAAATTTGCGCAGTGGTAGCCTGAGCGCAACGCGCAGGATGTTGCTATTCGAGATTTTAGGTACAATTTCCAGGACAATCAACTCTAGAAACCCGTCATAACACGTCCGAATGACGTCCGAACATCAAGCCTAACTCCTAAGTTACGGAGGCAAGGCATGATACGTGCGTCGTACACAGCCTGAGGTCAAGGCCGGAGAAAGACTTGAAGAATCGTTTATGCGCGTTTCGTCTTCCAGATTCCTGCCGACGGCCATCCCCGATCGCTGATCAGCGATTTTTCAGAGCTCTTCTGCCACGGTCGGTCGATGCTTCGAGGAGGCCAAGTGCTGTTGTTCGGATATTCAACGAGGCGCCCTAACCAACGCCCTTCCCTCATTTACTCCCCTCCCCATCACACCGGATCGTGCTGCGCGTGCGTTGCGGATGAAGCAATAGTGGAGTTCTACTGTTGAGGAGAGAATTGAAGGAAGAGGGATGGCGCAGAAAACCGCGTTCTCGAGTGTGAGTGATAATAAGGTGAACGTCTTCAGCTGGAAATAACCGAGCGATAGGGTGCAGGAACCAATCATCTGCGATATTGGGTCGGCGACTTGGTGGAAAACCTCAATCCCACTCTCGTTCCGCAAAGAGTAGCTCCGCTCTCAGGCGAGTTCACGAGGATGATGGAGGCGTCTTGAGATGAAGCTGAGATGAAGGCACCATCAGCACGTCGGCGCGAGGTCGTGCTAGAAGGATGCAACTCGCGGCGTCGAAACGCCTTCTCTTCGTTGACGATAGGTACATTTTCTGATTTGAAATCGACGCCAAAAGCATGAGGATGATGGAGAAGCGTCAAAGTCGCCTTCTGCGGCGATACCTGGATAATCTGTGAGGGAGATCAGCGTATGTATGAGAATAGAGCGATTCCTTATTTGCTTTCAATACTAAACCGGAGCCGTTCTATGAGGATCAAGTCGAAGAGCGAAATTCGCCTATGCTACTGTACATGTAGCTCCCTCAGCGGCGGCACGACGTCAATCATACTATCTCTCCGTAGGTGTCTTGAGGGTAGACTGCGCAATGGCATATGAAAGTCGCGAGCCATTATACAGACCTCTCGTTCACACAGTAAATCTAAGGGGATGCACAGGCAGGGTTTTTATACAGACAGCCAAAACAAGTGGATTTCAAATGAGGTGTGAGTTTTGTCGATACGACCGATACCGTAGCACCGAGTAAAAACGGCAATAGGATACATTATCGCATTGACGTCTTTAGTGCTCGTTCACTTTCATTCGAGCACGCGTTCTCAAAGTCGAGCTAACGCGTTGCATATCTTCAAGGGCGGACTCGGACGATGTATCGACCATGGGATTAGAATGCGCCCACAACAACATATTCCATTAACACCGCAGACTTAGTATTAAATATAGATTTGCATTACCAGCCAGATAGTACCACGGAGACCTTTGACTGTATGTACCAATGAAATTTATTATGGTATAATTCTTCTACAACCCACCCGGGCCAAGCTATACGTAAATTACTTATGTACATATTCCGAATCGTGTAGCGACAGAGACAGAGAGACAGAGAGCCGCAGAGTGAGCTGTAGATACGCGAAGCATCTTTGGAAGACTACCGTAGACTAGCAGAATCATACGAATGCAACGAACGGCAAGCGACCAATCGCAGCGAAGAAGCTCAATCGCCTTTTGGCTGTCAGTGTCAAAAGCCTGACGGTGCCGAGGTGAGTATGACCGACTGGGCTATGGACGAGGGCTGGGTTGCCCGGCAGTCGAACGGTTGGGTTCGCAGACGGAGGCCACGGAGGCCACGAGATTGGACCATTTGTTGACCTTCATGGGAGAAGAGAGATCTTCATCGGTTACGGGGGCTGTCAATGACACAGAGGTCCTGTTGAAAAGAGACAGTCGTCAAAGACACATATATAAGCACGGGTGTAAGAAAGATAAGAACTCCATCTTCCCCGAGTACTCTCGAACGAACAAACATCTCTTCAGAAATCACCATACGGTCGACGCAATGACTGAGTCAGAGACTCTTGGCAACCAACGCACACCGAAATCCACCAAACCTGCAATTAAAAACAGGACTCCCTGTACGGCGTGCCAGCGTCTGCGCAAAAAGGTGCAAACTAATTTTGCGGAAATTGTCTTTGTTCAAATCACTCAGCCTGTCATGCAAGTGTGACGTTAGTAAAGGCTATCCGTGCAAAGGGTGCAAGCAGAAAGGCCGTCATTGCTGGCGCGAGATAAAGCAACCTAGATATCAACCGGTTCATAATGTCAGCTTGACGAGTGGTCAGTCCATGTACCCCCAGGTACGTTCAGACGAGAAGTCTGGTCGCAAGACAAAATCCTGACATTTTCAAAATTAGGCCACTGAGCCCACGATTACGGCGAGGGCCCCGATATACGAATCTCATGCGACCTCCACCAAAGATCTCCCCGGAGATATCGTTGGAAGCATCGTCAAAGCCAACGATGCGCAAACATACCCGATGTTGCAGGCTTATCCGCAGCTCCAGTCGCCCATGCAATTATTCGGAGGAGGTGGAAGCGTAGCCACCTACGTGAGTAATCGAATCAACCTCTTGGAGGTCGTATATTGTTGACGAGAGAGCGACTATCTAGTTTCAGGCGGGCGGCCCTCTCGCAAACGAGAACACTTTGCCTTTGAACGTCACCATGGATAACTCATACGTCCAGGTACGAGCCATTGATTGTCAATATGTAAGCGAGGCAAATGATATGTTCTTTTTAAGACCAACCAGGGCTTCGAGAATCACTGCGTTGAACATCCTACGCTCGGGGAAACATACTCTGTTCGTTCGAGCTCATGTATTCTTTGCACATCGCGCTCATGAGCTTTAGCATAACCCGATTCAAGTTCATAATGCGGAGGGGCCTCATCCGCTTGCGCAGGGTATGCCTTCGACAACCTACAACGCACAAGTGAGTATATGTATCATCAAAACCACTTTGTTCGTTCAGGAGCTGACCTTCGCTATTCGAAGGAAAGCAGCTTCAACCTAAGCTCGTTTAACTTTGGAATGGCGTCGCTTCCAGGCTTCGAGTAAGACTCGTGATTGTAAGCGATAGACAGAGCAAAGCATAGTTGTCGTCCTTCCGTCCCAAAGCTTCGTTTTTCGGAGTGCATGTTCGATATGATTTATCCATGTACCTTCTTTCAAATCATGATTCATCTAATACGAGATTTATGATCATTTCTTGAAAAGACTCGCCTCGAGTGATTATATAGATCGTGAAAGATCGTTTCACGACATCGTCATTGTGACAAGCGTGGCTTGCCTCGTGGCAAGTGCCTAAAATACATCGTAGCGTCGATCATCGGGGGATGCACCTAAGAATAGATTTGACCAAACAATCGGATGGGATCAGGACCCCTGATAATACGAATATACCGTCATTACCCACTCATTGAGACACCCCCTGTCAATGAGACGCACATCTCTGTACACAACAACCACATATTAGAATGGCTACTTTACGTGCATTTATCATCTTATAATCTTACCCTGCTGTGTCAGAAAAAATTTGGCTCCTTCATGTTGACTCTGTCATTAGATATCGACCAGAAACTGAAATGAGAGATGCAAAAATGCAGTTTCAAATCTGAAACAAAAAATTTGAACTGATTTCTGACCTGGAAATGATCAAAATAAATTATTTCAAAGGCTCTGAGTGATGGCCAGGTCCAAACCCTCCCTAACAGCATAAAAAGTTTGAGATTTGATGTCGAGGATGAGAGTAAACAATGATTTTGTGGCATGGGGCACTCCTGCCATTTTGAGATTTTAAGCGTTGCGATCATACGACACGCGGTTGCCAGCACGTCTCTTCTCACTAATTCTCCTCCTTCGTCTCATTCACATTTTATATCCACACCACTGCTCCTTACATTCTTCTCTCATTTTTCTCCTCATTTTCACTTTCACTTTACAAAATTTCAATGGGAGGCCGAGCAAAACCAGAAGCAAAGAAAGCACAGATTTGGCGAGAAGTGCATGACAAGTTGATGCTCGAGGCCGTCAATACATACAACGAAGAACAGTTGAAGCCAGAGAAGGATAGGAAGGGATCACGGGTAATCTGTAAAGAGATTTCAGCTGAGCATAAAAGACTTACAAGCGAAGAAATTCCATTGGATCACAACACCTTGTTGCGCAGGGCCAGAGGTGGAAGGAGCAAAGCGGAGACCAATGCTTCGAAGGGATGGCTTGAGCCAGAAGAGGTCGAAGCTATAATCCTATATGCAGAAGAGCTTTCAGAGCGAGCTATCCCCCTTACCCTGAAGACCCTCGAGGAGCACGTCAATTTTGTCCTTCGAGCGCGGCTCGGACAAACCTTTCCTGGCGTAGGGCACAACTGGGTTTCTCGCTTCCGACTGAAGTACTCCGACCGCCTAAAGATGTTCAATTCCTCCCCCCTTGAGCGTTCTCGTACGCAGGCCGCGAATCCCACCAATCACAAGCTTTTTTTCGACATCCTCGAGTCCACCTTGAAAACATACAACATAGAGCCCGACTGCATCTATGCCATGGATGAGACCGGCTTCATGCCCGGACGAGCATGTGTGTCGAAGGTTATTGGGAAGGCTGGGAAAAGAGAACAGAAATCAAAGGAGAGCGGAAATAGAAGTAACATAACGGTCTTACCTGTCATTTGCGCCGACGGCACATCTCTCCCACCTCTTGTCATTTTCTCTGGGAAAGCTTTTGCTGTTTCTTGGGAACAGAATAACCCCCTTCGTGCTTCGTGAGTTTCAGATTAATAAGGAATTCATGAAAAAACTTACATTGCAAACACTGCGCAGATTTGGATATCAAAAGAAGGGCTATATTGACAATGAGCTCGGGGTTGAGTGGATCAAACAAATTGACAAGGCCACAAAAGCAAAAGCAAACGGACGTGACCGAGGCTTATTGGTGGATGGGCATCGGTCTCGACTTACCTATGAATTCCTCAAGTATGCCAAACAAAATCACATTCACGTCATATGCTACGCCTCCCACACTACGCAGCTTTATCAGGGACTTGACAAGGTAATCTTCGGAGTCTTGAAGAGGTGTTTCTCCGAAGAAATGAAGAAGTTCGAGGAGAGAACTGGTCAGGCCGTTACGAAAGAGAATTTCTTGACTGTTTACGCACCTGCTCACATCGCGTCATTCACGGAAGCGAACATCAAGGCCGCTTTCGCAAAGACGGGTGTATGCCCACTCAATCGCGACGCAATTTCCCCGGAGGCCCTCAAGATAAGCATCGAGTCCTCTTGCTTGGGCGACGGTCTTCCACTTCCCCAACCGTCTCCTGTGAAAGCCATCGCAAACTTCATCAAGAACTCCGGCCAAACAGTGCAACAGTCACGCACCTTGCACGCTGATCCCATCCCCATTGACCCTGTTCTGCTAGAGGAGTCCCAAACCATGGTCCACGAATTATCGAAAACGTCCGCAGGCTTTCTGTTCTCCCAATCTCCTGTCAAACCAACTGCCACTATCCCTCATTTCATTCCGAAGGTCCCGAAGCCGAAGCCTATTCCCGAAAGCCTTCTTAGGTTAGTGCCAGCAAACATACTCGAAGAAGAGCTCCAGAACGTACTAGAAGAGTATGTAAAGCGAGAGGCAGTACTGTTCAGTGCCTTGACAAGCATACAGGCATGTTGCGTCCTGCAAAGCCTCTACTGTGAACGGCTCCGAAGTCAGCTCAATGCAAAGGTGAAGAAAGCGACTGACAAGAAAGGAAGTGGCAAGCTCGTTGGGGACGGCCTTCCGAGACTGCTCATGGCCGACGACTTCGTGGAACGAGTTCGCGCTTTCGTTGAGCGTCAGCTTGCAGAGGCAGATGAAAAGGAACGCATGCGCACCAAGAAAGATGCCTATGCAGTTGCTCTTCAACAATGGAACGAAGCCGAGGAGGTTCGCAAGGCTCGAAATGAAGAGAGAAGAGCAGAGTGGAAGGAGGAGGTTGGGAGATGGCAGGTCGAGAACGCTCTTGCCAAACAAGATCATCGCCGCCCTCGGTGGATCAAGCCTGTGTTGGGAAAGCTTCCCAAGGCTGCGCCAAAACCTAAAGCACCCAGGCGCAGAGACATTGTGCAGAATGACGATGAGGGAGAGTTTTTTGATATTGAAAACATTGGAAACGAATCTATGAGCTCAACGTCGAGCACGGACGACATCGACGACCACTGAACGACGTTTACGAGGCGTGGGAAACCTGTGTCTCATTGACTGGGTAACCCCGATTTCCGCCCTCAACATGTTTTTACGATACTGACGCAACAACAACTTATTATAACTTCAAATTTTGTGTACATACACTTGTTCTCATGTAGTATATCGTAGTATTTTTTGTTTTTAGAAATTTGTGTATAATTGATTTTCTATTGAGGAAACAGATTGTGCCGTCTCAATGAGTGGGTAATGACGGTATGTCTGTCGCCGATCCGGACAAATTTCGACCAAAATCGGCCGGAGGCCGGTCGAAAAACGGACAAATACCTCGAAATTCGAGAAAATCCCTCTCGGGAATATGGCAACAGATTCTGGACAGCCCTCCTGCAGCTCGAAACGGTGATACGCGAGTGCAGGGACTGATGATCGGGGATGTGAGGGTGGGAGCCCAAGGCTAGTCCCCCGACCACCACACCTCCCAGCACTTGCCAGAAAGGGTAAGAGACGGCCCATGGCCCGCGCCGGGGCAGCGCCACTATTAGTACGGATTTGGAAATTTTAAACCTTAAAGCACAATCTTGCCTGTAAACCGCAAAACAATTGCATAGAAAATACGAATAAATCAGAATAAATTGCTTATTGTGCTTGCAAGGCATCTATCTTCAAAGGTAAATCATATATACAGAGTTCTTAGCACATCTTGTGTCTTTCAAGAGGAATTTCATATTTGTGAGCCTTTGAGAGCCTTAAAACAGAGCTACACTGGAAAATTATAGCTAGCTCTTGTTTCTTGCATATATGGTGAGTGAATGGGTGTCAATTTTTGAATCTCATGAGTATAATGTGACTATATGCAGTGCATATAGTCACATTACATGCTGAAACAGAGTCAAAGAGGTGACAGTTTGCTCTTATGTTGAAAGGTACCTTATCATAGTGTAGAGGAAAGCATTGAAAATAGACAGGAAGAAGAAGAGAAAAAAGGTAGAAACACACTAGCTACTTAGCTACAACAGCAACATATTTTTATTAACATTTATGCACATGTCAGCTATCTTTGATTCATGGATTCAAATATTCATGTTTCAGGATATGTGTGAGGATAATCGCCCTTTTTATTTCTTTTCTCTGCTAACCCC
>KQ085974.1:0-134355 GCA_001020605.1 Schizopora paradoxa
CGAGTTTTGCGACGAGAAGAGCCTCATCGGAGGATGTCCATCGTGTTTCTTTCTTCGCATTCTTGACCTTTTCACTCGCTGTGGTATCGCCAGGATCTGGCATGATCCTATATAGGTCGCAAAAGGGATAGTATACGAGATGTAGAAAGGAATGTGTGGTGGGCGAGGAGTGTAGTCGCGGGACGCGATATTTTCGCGAGTTGCAAAACTGGTCGGACCAGTATCGCGTTTTTGCTGGATTTTCGCAACCGCGTCGCGCGAAAAGGGCGTGAAAAAGTGTTGCCGAACGCGGACTTTTCCGCGGACTTTCAAATTTGGTCATGATATCATTTTTGGCAGGGATTGCCGCGCGCGGCAGTGCAACCGAACGGGCTCTAATGCGACGTAAGGAAGAAGCTGTGATGACGAAGACGGAAAACCCCCAGCTCAGGTGAATCCCTAATACCAACAAAACATTAGGTATCGTGCAATCTATATCTATGAGGTCTCCGCAGCGACGCCTACTTGCGCAGCTCGTAATGTCCTGTCTTTTATAGTGAACCCACTCTTCTGACAATCAATTACAGTCCCTGGCGTTTTCCCTGGCACGGGTGCTTGGTATAGTGCTTCATGACGATTAGGATCGAAAACATCCCCAGTTGGATCGAATGGTTTGACGTTATATTTGAAGAGTGTTTGGAGGAGTAGACGATGTGTCATCTCGACTCCATGGTGCAGTTCCTTGAGGTATTCCTGAGCGGATTTTGCGGGTGTTGAAGGGGTAAAGAATTCTGGGGAAGCCGACGATGAGGAGGAAGACGGTTGTGCAGGTGCCTCTGAAGGTACGGGGCTCTTCAATGCCGACTCCGGCACGGATTTTAGTGCGAGTGATAGGACGTCCACCGTCTCGAGGAGGTCCCCAGCGAATCGAGTTATAGCGTAGTCCTTCGTTTGCTCCTTCTCGCGCGCGGCATTCCGTTGCAGGTTCAGGAAATCTGCTTGCAGATACCGTAATCGACTCTGGAATCCGACAACAACAAGTGAGCAAATTGGAGAAGAAACTGCTGTTGTATGATACGTACGGTCAGGTCGAGTACCTCCGCCTCTTTTGCCTTCAACTTTCTCTCCACCTCTGACTCTACTGCCTGCGAGCTTTCAGCTTTCTCTCCAGCACCTTCCGCCGCCTTTGCGTTCCCTTCCGACTTGTTCGTCGACGCAGACGCCTCAGGCTGACCTTCCTGCGTTGCGTAACGTCTTGAACGCACACGAACTGCCCCACCGATCGCCGAAAGTGGCTCTCGACGAACACATCTTGACGAAAGTGACGCCGAGCATTGTCGAAGCAAATTGACAGCCTGAGTGCGGTTCATGGTGGTGGACGACGTCGAGGACGTTGACAAAGTTCGCTTGCGTTGACATCCCAAAATTTTGGATTGGGGAGCGTGAGAAAGGCGGGTCATCGCAGCGTTTTTCGCGTGGACAAGCTCGCCGACACATGCACACGCAGTGACCTAGTGACCTCGTCTGACTGAGGCTCTGAGCTGACTGAGCTTGCAACTCTCTGTTCATCATGAGCAGGAAATTCTTGAGATGCATGGTAAGATTTCGAAATCTAGCTGTGTATATTTGCTATGTGATTTGACACCGAGCTCCTTCAAATTTCAGTGGTACAACGAACTGGGCTGGCCTCGTCTGAACCCCATACTCGAGAAGAAGAAGGTCAAGAATCCGGTTGGCTGCACCAGAACGGCGGAGGAATGTCTGTATACACATCCGTCGGAGCCAGGATGGAACAATGCTAGAGACACCGAAATCTCGTCGAAATTGTACGGTAAACGTCGACGTCCCGATACGCCTGTTCCCCCCGAGGTCAGAGAGCAGCAGGAGCGGATGAAGATGCAGCGAGAACGACAGAGGACGCCAGATTCCGTATTTCGGGTGAAGGACGAGCAGCTCTCGCCTAAGATTTCGTTCGCACCGAATTCGGAATCGGATCGACAATATGGGCGTACCACAGACGCCCGTAACGCACAATTCTCACCTCCACGTCACGCCTCGCCGCCATCCGCGATGTCCATGTCTGCGAACGACCGTCCTCGACGAGATAAACGTCCTTACGATTGGCACGATGATCAGCGAGGAGGATCGAGACGACCATCCGAATCGGACGGCGCACGATTGCGAGAGCCGCCATCGAGTGCATCGTCGTCTCGCATGGGTCGTCGGGACGATCGCGAGCACTCTCAAGAGTCATCGCGCACTTCTCGAGCAGGAGATTCGTTGCTCGCAAGGATAGATGTCAATCCACCACGCGATTCAGATCCGGGCTATCGTGGTCCGCTACCACCCCTTAGTGGCGGACGCACTCCCCCATACCACGGCTCTTTCAGAGAGCCCTCGCGCAGTGATAGGGGCTATGATCAAATGCGAGAAATGAGAAGAGAAAACGGCGATCATCGTGAGTGACCTGCTTGTTCTCCAATTTAGCCGAAAGCTCAGAGAATACAATGCTGCTCGGTGGCGGTTCATCAACGCAGACGCCCGTGAACGCTCCTTTGACAGCAAACGCGACGACTATCCGATGAAAACCAGCACTCCTCCTTGGACAGCGGGCTCTCGAGAGGGAGGCAGAACGCCGACTTGGGATTCGAGCTATCCGATGGCCCCTCCACCTCGCCAGCCACCAAATGGCATTATCCATGCTCCCCCTCCACCACCCAAGTTCGCAATCTACCCCCAATCAGCCTCGACTTCCCGTCCAGATTCTCGACAGTCAAATAATGCACCGAAAGATATCCCTCCCGAGAAGAGGCGAGAGCTATGGAACGAACGAATAACGTGAGTATATCTTTGCTTCCGGTCCGATACGGCGCGTTGACCCATCTCGTCGCTCTTCAAACCTTTTCAGCCTTCTTTCTGATGCAGTCAAAGCACGTACCGCTCAACAACATGCACTCGCAGATCTTGCATCACTTCAACGACTCAGCGACAGCACTCGAAGTAATTTCGTATCTCCCGAAGTCCAGAAGTCTATGGCAGAAGCCGTAGAAATGGCAAAGGCCAAGGTGGAGGAGGAAAAGAATCGGCAAGCCGCAGTTGTCGAGAAGTTGTTCGCCAGTGATTTCTGGCCTGTCCGTGTCAAGCGAGAAGGCGAGAGGGCTGAGGAAAATCCGCTGGAACTTGACGATAAAATTGATGAGATGAAGATGCAAGTAATGGCGCTTGCAGAAGATGTGTTGAAGAACGAGCGTGTACTCCAGGAAGTGGTTCAGTGGATCGGTTCACGAGCGATCCCAACTACTGTCGTTGACATTGTTGACCCTCTGGAGTCCGAACGCGGGATCAAGCGACGAAGACTGGATGGCGATGCATACATGGATCAGTCTTCTACGTACGAATTACCGAGTACATCAAGCTCAGTGACACTTGTACCTACCCCGGCTCCTGAGCTTCCTCCAACTCCTGTGACTTCTATCGAGCCTAAAACCGAGGAAGACGATCGCGATGATGTTTCGACTGGCATGCGTCGCATAATGACGTTATCTAGTCGTCTAAAAAAACTCGAGGAGGCAGTCCTAATCGCTCAAGATGAAAGCGATAATAGAATCAAGGAATACGTCGATGCTGAGATCGAAGAAGTTAAAGTGAAATTCGCAAATAAAAAAGGCGAACACTACACGAAAAAAATGCTGGCGCTCAAAGAGGAGATCGAAAGCTGTGGAAAAGATATAAACGAACTATCTGAAGAGCTCGCGGAACAAATAAAGGGAAATGTCGCAAGAAATAGTGAAGTCGCGCAATTGCTAGACGAAGTCAAGGAGCGACGGTCAAATATCTTGCAGGTCAGTCGTCTGTCACTGTTTCTTTCGTCGCCGCAATTATACTGACGTGTCGGTAGCTTGAATCTGATCTAGAAAAAGAGCGCGCAGAGCTTTCTGAATTGCGGGCAGCTTGTAAACAAACGACAGACGAAATAAAGGCCCTATCAGCGGCCTTCAAACTGCAAGTCGCAAAGACAAAGGAAATGCCCCCTCCTATGCTTCCGTCTCTTGAGGACCTGGCTGCTCTTCTGGAGCCAAAGGTCAAAGAGTCAATACGAGAGGAAGTAACGGAGCTGATGGTTAATCTCCGGCAAGACATTGTGCAGCTCGTCAAAGATCAGGCTGTTCCCCTCAATACCACGTTCCAGGAGAAACTCAACAAACTTGTTCGTCTTCCGGAAATATTAATGTTCTTGAGCAATAACGCCGCCGCCGCCAACAACAACAACGGAGAGGCTGGTGGTGCTGTAGGCTCTTCGAGTACGTCTCGACCGCCATAATCCAAAAGGTTCTTGTCCCGATTTTGGAGTGGTTTTTTTTCTCGTAAGTTATTTCGCATATCATTGTACTCACCTGTTCGCAGTGCTTTATTTCGTGGATCTCAGTAGATAGAATGCATTTGTCAACACTATATAATCAAAGGCGTATCATATGAGCCATAGCTTCGAAGAACAATTGCAACGTGAACAGAGTGTGCTCGCCACGCACAGAGCGCATGTTCCGAGAGTGTCGAGCGAGCGATTTCCATATAAGGCCGCTCGCTTACCAAAAGGGGGCGTGCCCAGCGAGGCAGCCGGGAGCAAAAAAAATCTCGACAAAAGGTGTTTGCTCTCCAGCACCAAACGCGGCATGGAATAAACGACTACTGCTCGTCGTCGTCGATGTCGCCGGGCGCCCCAAAAGCCTGCAGCAACGAGGCGGAGGACGTCGAGAAGGCTGATGTGCGTGGAGGACACGTTGTCGTGCTCGCTGTTGTTTGTACACGAGCAACTTCAACCAGAACACAAACAACGGTGCCTTTCGTACATAAGGGCGCCCTCTCGCCCAGCGTGCTCTTCATTTCCTTCCGCCATCATCCCCCTCCCTCGTCTCCGTCGCCCCCCAGATAATCTTTCCCCTCCTCACCGTCGTTCACGACGTCGGCCACAACTTTCACCGAAACTCGCCAGACCGTCACCGTACCCCCTCCCTCTATTTCCCCCTCGCACTCCATCAGCGTAAGGAACTCGCACGGACGGTCAATGGCTAACCCTTCCTCCTCTCACCGCGACCGTGAAGATCGCGAGGACCGTGGTCGTGACCGCGTCGTCCGAGAGCGCTCGCACCATCACCATCGTACGATCTCATCTACCACGCTTCTCCTCATCCTTTCGCTCGTCCTTGCCGTCTTGGCGGTGATGCTTTCTCTGCCTTCCGCGAGGAGCACCTCAACCACTGGGGGAACTGCACCTTTGGAGAACGAAGCTTCCGGAGCTGGGCTCTGGGGCATGTTTACACCTCGTCGTTCGCAAAATATCGTCGCTCGCGAGGGTGCTGTTGCCAAGCGCGAAGCTGATGTTGCTCGTCGTGAGGCAGACATCCTAGCTGGTGCCCTCGTCACTTGCGGTCCTTACGCGACGGTTACTGAGACGTACGAGACGATCGCCGCACCGCCTCCGGTTCAGACCATCTACAAGGAGATCGTCAAGGAGGATGCGCTTACTGCTCCCGGTGCTGCAGATCTGACCCGGAGAGTCGAGGAGCTCCTCGGCCGGGAGTCGAAGGTCGCTGATCGCGAGAAGGACATGAGCAGAAGAGAAGAGGCTGTCAACCGACGTGAGCACGATGCCCAGCGTCGCGAGAGCTGGATCATGGAGCAGTTAATGTGAGCACATCGAAGCGTGATCTAATCTTATATTCCAATGCTAATTGTCTCCGAAGTGCTCTCGGTAACGACCCCCAAACGATTGAGGAAGAATACATTTACGAACCCAGTGGCACGAAGCGCAGATTCAAGGTACCTCTTTCGACACCTCGTCGCGAGCTCTAAGAGACGAAGGAGTGAGGGTACGCCCGGCCTCCCTTCTCCATGCAACTTTTACTCTGTTACATGTACGGACCCGTCCCTTTCTCCTTCGTCCAGGGCTTGGGTCGCGTTCCCCTTCCCTTCTTCGAATCACGTTTGCTGACTGTGTCTCTTCTGCTTTTCTCTCTAGAGCTTACCCGTTTCTACTTCATCCCCCGTCATTGCGACCCCCTCCTATCCTCCACCCGCAGGCACCCGCTTCGCCGACTTCCCCGAGCCGCAATCCCTCTCCACATCACCTGAGCCCGCCAGCGCTCCCACAAAAATTGTAGAGGTGCTCCTCGACGACGATGAGCTCGACGGCGCACAAGAGGTACATATTGGCGAAGACGGTATCCGAACCGTCACCGTCTTGCGATCTGTGCGCCCCTCCTCGCGACCCCGTCGGTGGTTATGGTGATTCGACGCGATACGCGTGCGTTTCTGCGATGTGCTTTTACTTATCCATTTTAACCCTACCCCCGTGTTAACACACCCTTGTGCTTTTATTTGTTGTTGGAGTATTTGCTTGTTTTTTTTTATGGAATTCATCTTTATTCGCGCATACCCCGTCTCTTGCCCACTTCACATTCACGTCTTCGACTTGCGCGATCGATTCTTTTACTGCTAACTTATCCTCCACAACATCTAACCACATTCGCGATCCTCTTTCTTCCCTTTTGTGCGAAACCTCTCTTATTCATCACTTTACGACACATACACCTTGCATACAGTCACGGACATGATATGTTGACCTCACGATCGCGATTATGACAGCAGACTGTTATTCGACCTACTAACCTACGTCTTGATATGATAGCTAGAGTAGCTCGATGAATAGAATGAAAATATTTTGGGAAGGAAGACAATTGACCGAATCAGCAACTGTCGTGATAAGTAGAGAATAAATGAGTATACAGTCAATTGCAAGTAAGCAGGTTCGAGCATATCGTAAGTCGTAAGTTAACAATCGCCAGTCGTACAATACACCAAAACATCGCCAACCGATCCTACATGATACATTGGGCACTTGATCGAGCAAGAAGATACGTGAAAATAGAATAAAAGAACGTCCAGCAACTTGTCCTCTTATTTAGCTGAACGCCAAGTTGCTTTGTCCACGTTCAGGATCTCCCATACGATGGATACGCACAGTCGGTCCCTTCTCGACATGGCTCATGTCCTGAGGCGTGATCAAGATGTACTGTTTGCCATCCGACGTATTTGCGGTATCGATCTTCGCAAGCCGTCAGCGATCTACAATATTCTAAAGAGAATGGCAGAAGCTCACCATCTTCTTCATGCTGATGCGACGATTCACCGCGTCCATGAAGACGTCGAACTCATCTAGAACGAGCAGTGAGCAACGTAAAAGGAAACAAATCAATGGCAAGCAACGTACCGAGGCAACGGATGGGACAGCCGATGGCCTCCCATAGCGAGAGTAGAAGACAGATCGTAGAATATGATTTCTCACCTCCGCTGAGCGACTTTGGATCCTTGTCCGCTCCGCTCTGCGTCGCTGCCTGCTCCTCCGTTTGCACCTGGAAGAGGTGATGCCCTGGTCAGCACACGAATCACCAAAACGACTATGCGCTCCTCACCTTCAGCTGCAATGATTCGTGGTCATGGTTGAAGAGCAACTTCCCATAATATCCTCGTGTCGCCAGATGATACTGGAAGTGCATCTTCGTCCTCAGAGCTATATGCTTTCTGAATTCGTGCCAGCGATTCAGTCGAACCATGAGGGACTTCTTGATTTGCTGCAAGGATGAGTATTGGATTAGCTTCGAATCGTTCGCGTCTTCGGAATGACGCGGACCTTGTTCAATGCCAGCATTTCCTTCAATTCCTTTTCAGCAAGTTTGAGGCGTCGTCTCGCGACATTCATGTCTTCCTCTATGTCTTCGACGCTAGCGCCATTCCTATAGAATAGTGAGAATCATATAATCGAAGAAAGAGGCACACTCACAATCTCTCTTGTTCTCGGAGTGAATGCTCGACAGATTGAATGGCACGATCAAGGTCTGCAACGTTGCCAGTAGACTCGATACGTTTCCCATCGCAAAACTCTTCAGCCTTCGTGGACCACATTTGGAATTCCGCTTCCAAGTCATTTGCTCGTTGCCTCAACACCTGACACAGATCTTCGGCTTCCTTCAGCTTTTTCTCCCAGTGTTTCTTATTGTTTTGAGCCTTTACTCGGTTATCCACTTGAGTTTCCATTCTTGCCTACAGCGATAGTTAGTAACCGCCACGATCGCCATTCTAAAGTAAAAACACTCACTTGAATCTCATTTCTTTTATCGGTGAACTCCGCAATTTGCCTGGAGAGATCATCCCTCTCTTCCAAGAGTGGAAGCTGTTCCTGTTCGACGACCGATCTTTGGGTCAGAAGATCCGAGTATTGCCTGGCGACACTTTCTTTGTTGTCCTCTGACTCCTACAAGACGTGAACGAATTGAGAAAGTACTCATATACTACTTTTCGACGATGCACAAACAAACCTTTTTAGCGTCTTCCAGCGCAGAAATGTTAACAGGTACGTCTTCGTTTAACTCTGCATGAAGAGCATCTCTTCTTTCTCTGGCATTGCGTAGTTCGTAATTCAGACGCCTGGCCCTCCCCTGTTAAGAATAGTGTACGTCAAAACTGCATTCATGAATATAGCGAGCATTCTCACTTCTAGTTCTTGGAATCTTCTCGAGCACGACGCCTGTTCCGTCTTCAACTCCGCGACTCGCTTCTTCGCCAAATCGTGCTTGACATCTGCTTCCTGGCCTTGGCGTTGAAGTTCACTAGGAGAAACAAGGTTGAAGTTAACGGTGAGGCGCATGCAAGAGAAGAGTCTTATCTTTACCGATGACGTTCTGTTGCGTTGTCTGGTTGAAACAACGATGTCCTAGGGTCTGAAGGATTGAGCCTTTGCATCGAGTTCGTAGAACCACCGTCACTACGAAATGTCATATCAGATGCATTCGGGGCAAATATATTTGAAATATAACTGACTCGGGCCCGTAAGATCGCACTATGTGCCCATCTACGGTCCACACCAGTCCACCATTTGGAAGGCTATCGACAATACCTTGCCCTTCTTCACGTCTTGCTGACAGGTAAGTACGCTCTATTCTGTTATTGTTGATCAGGATTCGAAGGACATAAGGATCAGAAACCTATAACCGCAAGTGCAGTGAGCAAACACCGCAAATGACCGAACATGACATAAGACGTACTTCAATGGCCTTGTAGACAGTGAGATGATCGTTATTAGGCAGACCAGCGCTAAAGTCAAAGTCGTCGCGTTCAGCTACAACGATCTGAGCCCTGCCGCTAATGAAGGAAGCAGTTGCTTAGGTTGATAATCAATAGATGGGTCTGTAAAACGTACTTGTTCGTTTCTTGCAGAATACGCTTCAAAGCTGGACGGTCGGCAGGGTCTGTGATAGCAAAGGCGAACATCATTTGGCCAATTTGTGTCTGCAAAACATGACGCCAAGTCGGATCCTTCACAGTAACGAATCGACCCAAAGGACCGGTTGGTATCTGCCCCCTCCATTGTTGCGTTCTAATCCGAGCGAGGACTGCCTCCATGTTGCTGCCAAATACATCTAGCCTGTTCTTCATTTCTCGCACAACACGGTCGATAGCATTGCTGCACTGATTCATCGTGGACTGCGCATTTGCCATTTCGGTTTCTTGAGCTCTGATTTGATCACCCAATTCGGTTTGACGACCCTGCTCAGTACGCATGTCATCGTTGACGATGCGAAGTTGCCCATCGAGGCCTTCGATTTCTGCCTTCACGGCGTCCATCTTCCGTTCTCGCTCTTCTCGCTCCGCTTGCTTGTCTTCCTGCAGCTTAGCAGTTTCGGCATTGATTTCTTTTGTGTAATGTTCGATAAGACGCTTTGACGCATTGATTTCGTCGTTCATTCTTTTCTCATCGTTCTATAGCGGTGTATCAAAAACAGATACATATTGATCGCGACCGTAGCAACTTACCTTGAACCGACTCAACTTGTCCTTATTCGCCCTCAATTTGTCTTGCACTTCCTTCTTCCTGTCTGTCAGATGTTTCTCAGTGCCAAGTTCCGTCAATTCATCTTCAATCGCTGCGATAGCTTGGTTTGCCCCATCATATTCTGCCTATTTAAAACAGATCAAACCTCGGCAAACGCCCCGTATGCATTGGAGTGAATCTCACCTGAGCCTTGACCAGATTCTCGTTAATCCTTAAAGGTTTTTGATCGGCCCGAGTAGCCTCCTCGAGTTTGTCAACCCATTCCTTGTAGTTCCACCCTAAGTGTCACGAATAAAATTCAACAAGGTGAGTTGACTCACCTGTTCCTTTGTTTTCACATGCGCCCACGCCAATTCTTGCCTTAGCTCCTTCACCTTTGCTCTCTGCTCTAAGGCCTTTTTCGCGCCGTTGTAGCGTGCCTCAGCGTCCTTCGCAGCTTTCTTCAGATCCGGGAGGGCTTCCCTCTTCACATCGAGAATTTTCGCGGTCTTTCCGACGTTCTCGTGGCAAGTCGTATATTCGTCGCTGAGCTGTTTGAGTTGCGTCCCTTTCATAAAGAACTATATTTTCAAAGTATAAGCATTCTCTCTTTGACGGAACATATCTCGAAGAAACCGTACGTTGTACTTCTCTCGGGGATGAGAGGAGCTTAGAAACTGACGCGCGGAGTCTTGAAAACGACAAGAACATCAGAAGATAACCGATAAATCTATGAATGTGCGTACCTTGACTGAGAATGTTCATCGGGTTGTCGACATGAATATTCACGTGGTCGCAAATAGCCGACAACTCTTCTTTCTTTGTGCTTATGAGACGTCCCTCCTTACTCTTGATTTTGTACGAACTGGTGCCTTCTTTCGTAAATCGCCTGGTAATGACAATCGACTTGCCATAGACCTCGGGTCTGTAGGCATCTTCACCCTCATTCTTAAGGGTAATGGTAACTTCAGCGGCGCTGATATGTTTCCATTAGTAAATGCTTATGGCTGAATCTCAACGTTGCATACTTTTCGCCTTCGCGAATGAAGGCTTTGAGTCCATTCCCGCGACCTGTGGACTGAGCCTTGCCTCCCAAAGCAACAGTGATGGCAGAAAGTACTGCGCTCTTTCCACCTAGTACCGAGTTCGCTTTATGAATTTCAGGAAAGGGTGATTTATGAGGCTACTCACTTCCATTATGACCTGCGAAGTTGGTTTAGATGATCATCAGTGAAAAAGTTGACACTCGACACGAACCGATAATAAAATTGATCTGCGGTCCAAACGTGAAAGACAGCCACTTATGACACATGAAGTGGATCATTTCCAAGGACTGGATAATTCCACATTGGGCCACACCCTAAACAGAATTTTAGCACGAGAATGCTTTAAACTTGACAAAACGCGCACCCCCTGATGCTTGGTTCCGTTATGTATGGAGGTTTGAATCTTGTCTTTAAACTTCTCTTCGAACTTTATGTCTTCATCGCCTTCCTCGACCTCCACTTCTTCTTCATCGTCCTCGCGTTCAGCAGGCTTCTTTCTGTCGGCGCCACCATCCTCATTATCTCTGAACCTCGCGCGCTTGGGTGCAGGCGAGCTCTCGATATGTGCTTCTTCCTCGTCGCTTTCGACGCCTGACGCTCTTCTTTTCGCCATTTCGGAGAGTCGAGTGCGGTGGTGGTGATGGTAGAAAACTGAGTTTGAGTCAGACGCGTCTCAGCAAAGACGCGCTCGTGACCAGTGTGACAGGTCGCGTGGTTTCCAAAAAGGGCCCTGCCATTTCTTTTGTGCTGTCCGCTGCACGCCCGCAACCGCGTTGTCCAACAACATGAGCAGTCCTCTTGCGATACGGGCGGCGAGGAAGTCAGTTGGCGTTGGGAACGCAGCTGGGTCTACGCCAGTAACACCTCGTACGCGTTTCGTCCACACCATAACCCCAGAAAACTCTCCATCGACGTCCGCGTCCACACCGTTCAACTGGAATGCAACCCAAGGCAGCAAAACTCCTCTTCAGTATTCAACTCCTCTCCGAGTCAAACAGCTCAAGAAGGGCGAAAATTCGAAACTCGGAACTCCAAGACGGGTGATACGAAAGAAGAGTATGAAAGAAAGGTTAGGTTGAGTTCTTCTGAGTTTGTTGTTTGCCTTGCCTCACTGTTCGAAAGACTTCACGCAATCCCTTCAGATATCATGTTTCAAATCTCCCTTTTTCCCGACAACGTGCCTCTACCCGAGCCCAAAGTCGGCGCCAGGTTTATTGGTGGACTAATGCATTTCTTGCATTTCTGTGTTCGAATATCCTCTTCGAGGAAGGCGATCGAGGATGCAGCGCCATGGGATGATTATTCCGGGCCCAGCGAATCCTGGTTGGACTGGGTACGTCTTTTCAAGCGTTAGCTACTTCACTCGATCATGCTCATGCTAATCTTGTTTCCTTCAAAGACCGTGCCAGTTTCAACAACGCTCCTCCTCGCATCCTTCTTTACGGCGTTCAAGCTATTCACCGCCTTCAAAACGTATAATTTGCACCTGCAAAATGACCCTGTCGCATCGCCTCGTGCCTCGTTTGTTTCTTCGAATTTCGACAGGGAACCTGTTGAAGGGCCGTCCATCGCCCGTCGCATTCTCGGGATGATTGCCCATTCGTGGTCGGTCAGTTGGAGATTCCTCTTCAACATGAAACCTCCAGTCGGTAGACTCGGAAACTTCATCAATACCAATCGCGTGCAGCAACTAAACGTCTGGAATCCCGGCGAATTTGAACTGCACTTGTTTGCAATCTATTCTCCCGTCCATGCCCTTCTCTGGATGGCAACCAGCTTTTCAAATTGGATCCTCATGTTCATTATCATGGGGATCGTTGGCACCCAGGTATGAATAACGTTGCGGAAGTATTACACCTATTTATAACAATCTTGCAGACTTTCCTTTTGGCGAACAGTTATCAAGGACTGGTCAAAGACAAAAGCATCATCGCAAGCGAGGTCCTCCATGAATATAACGAAAAGGTACTTGCATAAACATTCGTTCGGCTGAACCTGATATTCAAACCTTCGTAGTTCGTGAATCCTCGAGTCTTTCCCATTCGGCACGACAAAGCTATCATGACGAACCAAGCCGAGTTCGTCGATGGCTGGAATTGATCATCTTCGAGAACACCTTCTGGAACTTCATTAGAGCATCGCGCACGCAATACCCATGGCATCCACTCACACTGTTTTCTAATCGTATCGTCCAATGCAATGCAAAGTACTCTTTCTGCATGTCTCCTTTTCCTTCCTGAGCTATGATCGGTGCGTGGTGCACATTGTCACCTCGCCGGATGCAGTGTCTCGATACTCACGGGTTGCAGTATCCATAGTCGTGTGGGTTTTGGAGGACTCAAGGATGTACAAAAGTATACCCGGTCTGATGAACAAACGCATGCCTTAGCTTATAAAAAATGTGGAGTACGCTTCTGATGACCCGTCGCTACTCTACTATTCTCTGGACAGCACTCCAATAGGATGAACGACTCACCTTTGAATCCTCAGCAGAAGAAATTGAGGATCGCAATTATTGGTGGAGGTGTTTGTGGTCTTGTGTGCGCGGTGACCCTCATGAAGGTTGGAGTCGATGTGCAACTGTACGAAGCGTCGGTACGCATCGACTATCGAGCATCTTAAAGACTTGCACTTATCTTAATCATTTAATAGGCAAAATTTGGCGAGGTTGGGGCTGGTGTCGGCCTCGGTATGTCGCTGTTTTCGAAGGCTTCGTCAATTGTTTTAAAAATTTCCTTTACAGGCCCAAATGCTATACGTGTACTTGAACAGCTCGGTTTATTGGACGAGGTTGTTGCAAAATCTGATCAAGCAAAACCTGAAACCCGGCCCTTTCATATAGCCTCTGGATATGGAGACAACGAGTTAATCTACGACGTTAGTAAATGCTTTCACAATCCAGCGTTCTAAATAGCGAATGGCTCTTAGTACCCTGTCAAACCAGAAGATGTCGGACTCGGTATTCACAGGTTAGTGATCCAGAGCCATCCATCGGCGTTAATACTCGTCTACTTACCATCCGTTAGGGTGGCTTTCCTTGACGCGATCTCGCAATTCGTTGATCTCTCGAAAACTCACTTCAATAAACGATGCGTCTCATTGAATCATTCCAAGAACAAATCCGAAATTATGATTCAATTCTCTGATGGTACTTCAGCTACAGCAGACGTTGTTCTTGGTGCAGATGGCGTGCGCTCCGTTGTTCGCACCTATGTTACAGAAGGTGCAGAGGGATACACAACACCCGGGAGATTCGTTCGGACATCGTATACGAATACGCTTGCATACCGTGGACTTGTCCCGGATTCAAAGGTCGTAGAGTTGGGAATGAAGACGGTCATGAATAAGACACCAATTTGTTGGGTGGGACTCGATAAAGTAAGTCTGTCGTTCCGTAGAGTACAAGAGGTGTTCCGGTTGCTAATCGTCACCTAGCACATCATCACTTTCCCGATCAAAGGAGCGACGCTCGTAAGTCTTATTGCGCTTTTTGTG
Organism: Schizopora paradoxa; assembly: GCA_001020605.1. NCBI lineage: Eukaryota > Fungi > Basidiomycota > Agaricomycetes > Hymenochaetales > Schizoporaceae > Schizopora > Schizopora paradoxa. Next base: position 14,386 of record KQ085974.1, read on the forward strand.
TGATCTAATACACTAATTCGTTAAAGATCAATGTAGTTGCATTTGTCACTGACCGTTCAAAACCGCCTTCCCTTGACCCGCTACCGCAACCTTGGGTCACACAACATTCCACGGAAACACTGTTGACAACTTTCTCTGACTTCGGAGCTGATCCGCTTACCTTGCTTGGTTGCATTGAAAGTCCAAGCGCTTGGGCGATTCATTCTACCCATCCGCTCCTTGATTCTTACGCCAGCGGTCGAGTGGCTCTAATGGGTGATGCAGCGCATGCCATGCTTCCACACCTTGGTGCAGGTGCAGGTCAAGGTCTTGAAGACGCTTTCGTGCTTGTTAAGCTCCTGTCCCACTCCGAGACCACGAGCGCAAATGTGGAGGTTGGGAGTTACAAAAATCTCCATAATTTCGACCCGAGACTGACCTTCTCGTAGTCTGTCCTCCAGGCTTATAGTATGGTCCGTCGTCCTCGAGGAAACTTCGTTCTCGAAGCTAGCGCTAGGAACGGAGACATCTATGAGATGCGAGGCCAGAGCGGCGGAACTATGGAGGGTATGCGGAAGGATTTGCCAGGTATTTGGGACTTCTGGTACCACGACCTTGAGGAGGACTACAATAAAGCGATTCAATGGTTACAGGAGAAGCAGGTTTTTGCATGATGATTGGGCACGTAGGTAACTGCTTTACACAGTTGGACATTGTCAAAGCTTTGGGTGCCACAAATGGATGACCTATTTATCTTCGAGTTTTCGACCAAGTCCTCGCATTATGAACTGATTACTGAATGAGCTAGGAACGGAACATGGAAATCGAGTTATGAGGGTCGCTATACACAACGCAAGTACTAGAGCCAAGTCGCAACACAAAATGAAACATTTCAAAACGACGGTCGATACCTGCTGAGGTCCGTTCCAGAACTCAGGCCGTTATGCACACGCTCAGTATTATTTTTGCAGGATGAACGTGACAAAAATATCCCCGACCAGATAAATACGTCGACACTCCCCCAAATACACCCGCGTGTTCAATGCGATTAGGATCTGCCGCAATACGTACTCAAGAGCATAATGAGGAACACCGACGGCACGGCACCCTATGTGAGTTTTCCCTCTTTGACATGAACTTCAGTCTATCTCGAGAACTTGCCGTAACAATACGTGCGATAATCAACGGCGACTATCGACTTCATGCGCCCAACACCACGGTAACGGACTATACTCCCAACTCGCGATCGTGAATCGATACCTTTCTTAACCGATGGAAACTTACTACTATCTTGTTTGTTGCTTAGAAACTGGTCGATCTTCCTCGCGTTTGGAAAGTTCAAAGTTGATATTGGGTATGTGAAATCGCCAGTATATTTTACAACTTTTTTACAACTTTCTTATGACCCTTGTCGCAGAGATTCAAGTCCATGGAACTCACGTACTTTTTTCTCCAACGGCATCACGCAAGTAATAGAGACGGCCCCGAGACATTGGCACCTTCGTCTGTTACTCAAAACGACACAGACGTATCGCATGCTTGTTCCGTTAAATTTGGAGCATACTGATCCATTCCCTAAGAAAGCTCATGGTTATCGGCTCACTTAAAACGAAATTACGGCACAGGCTCACGAGTCGCCATCATCTATATCCTCTGTTCACAATGGGAACGCATATAACGTTTGTAGACCATATGCGCTTGCGAAGCATCTGCAAAGCGCCCCATTGTCCTCTGTGCCCAAGGAGACCAACGTCAACATGAATGGCGCGTCAGCTACACCAACAAAGAAGGACTTGAGAGTCGCCGTCGTCGGAGGTGGGATATGTGGACTTATATGCGCAGTTGGATTGACCAAAGCGGGAGTGAACGTACACTTGTATGAAGCTGCTGTGCGTAAATGCCACGATCGTCCTCTAACATTTTATCATTCTTCTCGGGATCCCCTCAGCCAAAATTTGGAGAAGTCGGAGCTGGCGTCGGATTAGGTGGGTTGTGACTCCTTCAATGGAGTACGACCCGGCCTTACAGTCGAGACACGATTCGATTTACAGGACCTAATGCAATACACGTCCTCAAAGAGCTTGAATTGCTCGACAAAGTCGTTGCGAAGTCGGACCTACCAAAGCCTGAAATTCGCCCTTGTCATTTCGTTTCTGGTTACGGAGACCACGAAGTCATATATGATGTGAGTTGAAACGCGACAATCTCCCGATACAAGATTCTTAAGATTTACTAGTATCCCGTGAAGCCAGAAGACGTTGGGCTGGGTATTCACAGGTTGCCATCCACCTCGTCCATTCCAATTACTTTTTGTACTTACAATTTTGAAGAGTAGCCTTCTTAGATGCAATCGCGCCCATGGCTGACCCTGCTAGGACACACTTCAACAAACGTTGCGTCTCGCTAAGCGAATCCAGCGACGGATCCGAAGTCGTGATCCATTTCGCGGACGGGACGACGGCGAGTGCAGACATCGCCCTCGGGGCGGATGGCGTGCGTTCTGTCGTTCGAACCTATGTGGTGGAGGGTGTGGAGGGATACACAAGTCCAGGAAGATTCGTTCATGCTTCATTTACGAACTCTCTCGTATACCGAGGGCTCGTACCAACAGCGAAACTCGTCGAAGTAGGAGTCAGGACTGTTATGAACAAGACTGTCGTTAGTTGGAATGGGCTCGACAAGGTATTTGTTGCATTATTATTGATTTGCTGACTCGGTCGTCATTGTTCATACCTTTCTGATAGCACATAGTCACCTTTCCTATCAAAGGGGGGACGATAGTAAGAAAAATATTAGCTCACTGGCTACTAATTATGAATTACATCTCTTAATTCTATTCCAGATAAACATAGCTGCGTTCGTCACAGATCGCTCAAAGCCTCCGTCGCTCGAACCCCTCCCACAACCTTGGGTTACCCAGCACTCGACTGAAGAGGTGCTGTCCGAATTCGCTGACTGGGGTCCGGATGTGCGCGCCTTCCTGGGCTGCTTGGAAAATCCAAGCGCATGGGCTGTCCATTCTGTCAATCCACTTCTCGACTCGTATTCGCGCGGACGTGTAGCAGTCTTAGGAGATGCCGCGCACGCAATGCTGCCGCATCTCGGAGCAGGGGCGGGTCAATCTCTTGAAGACGCATTGCTACTTATAAGACTCCTTTCTCACTCCGAAACGAAGAGCACGAATGTAGAGGTAAGTGCTTTTCGTTCAAAGGTATAATTCAGTCTAATAATTGCATCTATAGCTCGTCCTTCAGGCTTACGATATGATGCGTCGACCGCGAGGCAACCACATTCTGGAGTCAAGCATCAAATCGGGTCTGATTTATGAGGGGCATGGTCCGAGTGGGGGTTCGATCCAAGGCCAACAGAAAGATTTACCAGGAATTTGGAACATTTGGTATCATGACCAAAGTGCAGATTTTGCCAATGCGGTTCGTTGGCTGTTGGAGAAGAAGGCATTTACTTAGGTAGCGTAAGGTGATTTGGAATTTAGCCGTTTGACTTCCTCCGTCGCGGTGGCTTAGCTTCAGGGTATTAATATTGTAGCACGCACCGATCTCGATTGATCGAGGAATGATTTACCTTCCGATCTGGTACCCCGCAATTCTGTCGTCATAAATAAAATGAGGAAAGCAGGTTAAAACAGTGCTATATATACACGATCCTGGATAGAGTGAGCAATGGGACTAATTAATTCGATACACAGAAACAGACGGACGACTGGTACCAAACCAGATCGGACTTCACGCCTTGTCGTGTTCGTAAAATTTCAGCAGGTCGTTGACGTCGTCCTTGCTTCCTAAGAACACCGGGCACCGTTCATGGATATCTGTCGGTACAATGTCCAAAATTCGCCCTCGTCCGGTCGTCGCGATGCCTCCGGCCTGGAAAAGAAATGAATATTCTCTTTCACATTGTATCTAAAAACTTGCTTACTTGCTCGGTCAGGAAGGCCATTGGGAAGGCCTCGTATAAAAGCCTCAGCTTTCCCTTCTTACTCTTCTTATCATCGGGATAACCGAAAATTCCTCCGTACAAAAACGTTCGGTGGACATCTGCGACCATAGATCCGATGTAACGAGCGCTGTATGGCGATTTCCCGTTCGCAGGATATTTGATGGAGTTCAGGTAGTTGACGACAGGTGGGTGGAAGTACATGGAATTGCCTTCATTGAAGGAATATATCTTCCCTCGTGAAGGAATCTTAATCTGGTGAGGATATTAGTGAAAGCCCATTGGAGAGCGAGGTGTGAAACGCACATCAGGATGCGTGAGGATGAACTCTCCGAGAGCGCTATCGAGTGTATATCCATTCACACCGTTTCCCGTGGAAAGAACCAAGTTCGCCGACGAGCCGTACCTGAGCAAGGATTTATCAGAGACTGAATAAATGCGAGCGAGACAAGACGCACATAGTGTAACCTGCAGCAACCATTTCGCTCCCAGGTTTCAAAACATCTGCCACGGTGCCCGTCGAGCCTTCAGACTGCGTAATCGTAAGATCCGAGGACAGTCAACTGGAATCCGCAATGGAGCACTCACCACTTTGTAAACGCCAAAGATTGTACCAATATTCACACCAGCGTCGATGTTGCTGCTGCCGTCTAGCGGGTCGAAAACGACGCAGTATTTGCCCTTCAGCTTGTCCTCGATCACGATAGCATCCTCCAGTTCCTCCGATACAAGCACGGCCGTCTTCCTCGACGCTCGCAGAGCGTTCACCATGATGTCGTTCGATAGCACATCCAACTTCTTTTGCTCATCTCCCGTGACATTCGTTTCCCCTGCCAGACCGATCCTAGAGGTTCGATGGCGCGTCAGTGTTTAGTATCTAAAGGCGATCACGTATGGTCCACGAACAAGTTAATGAGACGCGCTTTACGGACGTTCGTCGCGATGAATTTGGAGGTTGTTTGGATGGCATTGAGAAGGAGGGTTAGATCACCAGTTGCGGCTGGTCCAAGGCGGTATTGGTCGGAGAGAATGTGTCTATGAAACGGTGAATGGTCAGAACTAGGTGGCTGTATGCGCGTCGTTCTGGCACGCACCTGGTCAATGTGATGATATCTGTGCTCGGGAGTTCTTCTGACATTTTTTGTGTCGTGGTTGTCGGAGGATGCGTGTGGGATGGGGACGAAAAGGTTAGCGAACTTTACGAGGATTGCTCTGTCTTATATATGACCGCTGAAGACGGCGCCGTTGCAGCAAACGACATCCAATCGCCCAAGCAGGACAAGATTTCACGTGTGCCGGGTAATTTAGGCTGCAATTCGCCCAGAAGGGCAGTTCTAATCACATGCCGGTCCGGTCCTTCCCGGCCAGCTTCCGCTCAAAATTATTACCTAAGATATTCGAGGATATTCGCTAAAATATTATCGCTTTCGCTTCCTGCCTGTGCCTCGCTGGCCCTCGCCCCCGCTCGCCCGCCTTTCGCGCAAAGGAACAGCGAAGTCGACCTCCTCCTCCTCGTTCTCATTTCGCCGATTTCCACCATTCCTCGTCACACTCGCGATCGCATTCATGAGGGCGCTCTCACCCGCATTCGCATTCGATCCTTCGGCTTCCCGTCGCGCCGGGCGAAGGAGCTCATCCCGAATCCCGCTCACCAAGGGACCAAGTACATCCATCTCCGCGTTGTCGTCCGAGTCCATTTCGTCTTCGTCGGCTTCTTCGTCTGCTTCCTCCGCAATCCGCTTTTGGGCCTGCACGATGGCTGCAGCAATGTTCGCGCTGATTGCTGCAACGCGCGACTCCAATGGCTCACCGCGTGCACTCGAGGGCCCCGCAGACGAAGACGCCTGTCCACTGTCTTCCTTCTCCTTTGCTCGTTGAAGAAGTGAAGTAAGCGTTTTCACGCTCTTCTGTATCTCCCTGTCCATCTCCTCTTCGTCGAAGTCGTCCATATTCAAGTTTTCTGTGTCGTCCAGCCTTCTCCTCTTTGCTCCATTTTCTATCCACCCAGTGTGCGTGCTGAGCATATGCTGATTCAAAGTTGTCCGCCTTGTGAACGCCTTTCCACATCCCGGCACGGAACACGCATGCGGCCGCAATCCGGTGTGCGACTTCCTATGCCGCGCGAGTGCGCTCGAATCGCTGAACGTGGCTCCGCATTCCTCAAATTCGCATTTCATGGGCTTCTCGCCAGTATGGGTCCGCTGGTGTATGTGTAAAGCCGAACGCTAGATGTAAACGTGCAATGTTTAGTTGAGAAGCACAGCGAAATACAAATTGATGTAAATCACCTGAATAAATGTCTTGCCACATCCGGGCTCGTTGCACACAAAAGGCCGTTCACCGGTATGAATACGAGCGTGCCGCGTCAAGTCACTCCTCCGACCAAACGTCTTCGGACAAAATTCACATTGATGAATCAACTTCTCCCCTCGAATCCTTGAAGTCGTTGGTGCATCCGAGCCGCCTTCTTTCTGCTTACCTTTGCCTTTTGATTTGCCTTTGCCTTTTGCCTTTGCCTGCGATTCGGTCTCAGGAGCTGACGGAGGTAAATAGTCATCATCCGCTGGAGGAGGCACTTCCTCTTGTTCATGTATATCCCCGTGTGTATTCGAATAGTCTGGAGGGTAATACGAATTACCTTGCAAAGCCTGTTGAGGATGAGGATACTGCCCAAAGGGAGGCCCAAGGTCGGGGCCAGGTGGAAGTGCATAGGGACTGGATAAGAGACCACCACCACTGCTAGAAGAAGCGCCGGGCCTATCATCCGCTCCCCCGTCGTGCTGCGCCGCCTCAAGCTCTCTCGCAAGTTGAGCTAAGAAATCAGACATATAAGCAATATTGTCTGTTGGCGGTAAAGGTACCGGGACGAAGGTAGACGAAGGGGATGTCGAGGTCGCGTTTTGCGCAGAGTTGCCGGTGATTTCTGAGGCATCGAACATGGTAGAAGTGTCGTGCATGCCCATGTTCAAGTCGAATGAAAGCCCCTCCCTTCCTGATCCTTCACCGTTGCCTGTCACACCGTTGCGTCTGTCCCTCATATAGCTTACACCACCCAATTCTGATGTGGATGCAAGGGGGCTAAGAGGAACGCCTCCATAAGTGATTGAAGGGGGTTCGGAACGCAGAGCGGGGTCGATGTTTTGATTGTGGAACGTAGATATTCTTTTCGACCTGGGTGGACTTGCGGGCTGATCATCAGGCGCGGGTGGCCCGTCGGCTCCAGTACGCGCGAAAGGCATATGTCCCGCCTGGGTTTGCTGAACATGTTGTGCTGCTTGCAGGATCGTCGCGAGTCCGTTTAAAAACTCCTGGTCCGCTGCCCCAGAAGACGAGCTGGGATTCTGATGAGCAGGAGGTTCAGTAGATGCGTGTCCTTGCGGCTCAGCAGCGTCTCCAGGATTATGAGAAGGCTCCTTGGAGAGCATTGACGCGATTTCTTGTTCAAGGATTTCGGCAAATCTGTTGGCAGGGAGGAGACCCGAGTGGCCGTCAATGGTGTCTGAAGGAACCGCATGACCTTTTCCCGTCAAAGATTCTGATTCTGGAGCAGCTTCATGCTCATGAGGTTGACCTGGGCTGTCCTCTGCGTCCTCTGCGGTTTGTTCTGGATCTGCTGGTTCGACGACTGCATTCGCAGCATGATTCCCGTGGCCCGAACGCTGACCCTCGCTGTCTTGGTTTAAAGCCACTCCTATTTAACATATTGCTCAGCAATAGCTTCAGCAGAGAGACATGCATGTTAAAGAGAACGTACCAGTGTTTCCACCATCGCCAACTGCCGCATCTAACTGTTCAAGATCCTCGACGACACCATTCTCATTTGAAACTCGTTTTGCGCGCTTTCCACCCGCAACCGACTTCTGGCCTTTCGATTTATTGGTAGGCTTGGATCGTTGAACATCTTGGACGACATGTTTGTCTTGTTGAGAGGTTTTGTGAGAGTTGGAACGTAGATTTCTACGTGCACCTGCCATGGTCAGTGCGAAGAGATTGTGTTGTTCAGCGCCTCCAAGTCTTGCTCAGGGTCCATCTCACAGTCGTGGCGACTTCTCCGAAAAGTTATGTCACAGAAACATTTTCAATCGACACCGGGACCATAACATTACCTGGCTTTTCTCTTCGTCGCGAGGGCGTACATACAGTATTTGGTCTATTTTCTCTGACTCTAAAGACACATCGAGAGCTCTTTGTCTCGAACAGATCAAAGTTCGCGGCCGCGTCCAAATTTGAGACCCGCTCAGCATCAACAGAGATGTAAAGACAATCACACTGAAGCACATCGCATACAGAGATGAGGAGTAAATTGAGAAAGCAAGGTGCCCAGCATTTGTCAAGAGATTGAGGTTTGCTCGTCGTGTGGACATCGACGCTGCGCAAACAGGCACTTTGGCGAAGCGCATGGTCGTGGCCACACAGCATTCGCCTTCTACCTCCACCTCGTACTTCCGTCCACCGTCCTCCTAACTCTCATCTCGCGGTCGCTCTTCAAAGCATCGAATGGCTGCTTGACCGCAAGACACCTTAACTCAGCCGAATAGCAGAGGTCGCAGTCGCAGGATCGGACATCCTCATCGTGACGCCAGGCGCCAGCCTCAGAGATGGACAGCTATCGACTCCCTACGGTGACGAGGGAGGACCTTAAGCCAAAGAAACATCATGGCTACACCGTCCTTATCTTTATTGTTGGGACACTATTACCACCCGTAGGTGAGCACCATCATGTTGGCAATGATTCAGTCAATTTGACTAACGCTGGGCTGCTCACACAGCTGTTGCACTGAGATTCGGGATTGGGAAAGACTTCTTCCTGAACTGCATCCTCACGTTGTGTGGTTACATACCAGGTCTGTTGTCTTCCACTTTGCTTATCCAAGCAGTGCTGACGCTCAGATAATCGCAAGGCCATGTTCATTATTTCTATATTTACGTTCGTCCTTTCCGATGTTCATACACGCCTCGCGTATCTGACTATATTTCTCGTAGAATATCCGCAATAACAAGACTCACGCACGAACACCGAAGTGGGCTCAGAAGGCTGGCATCGTTGACACTTCAAAGATCGAAAGACGGAAGAAGCGTAGTCAGTGGGCCAACGTCTACAATGACCGTGTTCCGCAGTCCGCACTCGATGGTGAGGAGTACGCTGAGGACCAAGTACCAGACCGCGATAGTGTTGGCGAGCAGAGTGTGAGAGGAAAGAACAAGACAAATGGGCGCCTTTGGACTGCTGATGAAGAGCGCTTTTATGGAGAGAGCGGGAGGAATAGCAGAAACAGCTTGGAATCCGGCTCGGGCTCGACGGGAGAATCGGGAGGAGGAAAGAGATGGAAATTCAACGACGCCGATGCCAACTTCGACGCTGGCGCCGGTGTTGTCGATAAGAAAAAGAAGAAAAAGAAAAAGGACCGTTGGGAGAGGACTGAGGATGCATACACTGCACCAAGTGACGGGAAGAAGAAGAAGAAAAAGTCGAAGAAGAATCATTCGACCGTCGGTGGTGACGGTGACATGTACAACCACAACCACGGTGAATATGACGATCCGGATCGACGGAGTGACTTCACTGGCGCGTCAACAAACGAGAGTGAATTCCCGGAGGATCCAGAGGGAGGGCGATACGGACGTCGTCAGGATACGACCGACTCCGTGCCTCGAACAGGGGGCGGTGGCGCTACCAGCTCGGCGGGGAGAGGAGAAGAGGATGAGCTGGCACATGAGTTCTGAGGACTCTTTTTTTGACTATAGGTGTCGTGAATATTTATTTCGTTCGTTAAGCTTTCGCACCATATCTGCAGGAATATAATCGTGTATAGCAATCTCAACCCAATGCATGCATTCTCTTTTCACGCTGGGTTCGTCGCGAGAAGGATCGTCGGGATCGACCACGAGGACACGATGCAGGAAGCTGGGCGTTTAGATGGTTTCGCACCCACAGTGACTTTCTCGAAGCATGATAACCGCGTCCATGGGTTTACTATTCTTCGACTTGACATTATTTTTAAACAAATCCCTCCCACAGATCCGCTGCCAGCATGCCTCTCCCCTGTGTAAATGGAAAGCAGATAAACCAGACGAGAAATCTGTCGTGCTTTGCTTTGGACCACGACGTCGACGAGGATGCTCGCCGTAACGAATTGGTTGACGCGAACCGCCTTAGGTCTTTTCATTGGCGTATGTGCAGCCAATGCCGCAGTGCTCGTAGATTTCCAGGTTGCCCAACCGCCTCCACTTCCGAAGGATGCAAAACAGTGCACTGAAGTGCTCATTGTGTATGTCATGGCTCTTGTGCTATGCAATATGAAGCTCACATTCATATTCGCGAAGGCACACATTTGGAAACTCGTTTGGAACGTAAGTATGCAAACTAAAGTATCTTATATTTTACTAACTTCGTCTTCGACACTGCAGTCCTGCAATTGCGAATTTCACGTGAGCTTTACGAACGGAAGGTCCATTAGTCCACCACTTAGAATTTCTCATAGACCTCCGACGGATTGTGGCCCGGTCGGCTCCTGGGCTGGCATAAGCTTGAACTTGACCGTCACATCGAACGGGGTAAATAATTCCTTAGAAATCAATATTGCTGTCCTGTGAATAACACCTACCAGACCCAGTTTGACCGTCTTGGAATTTTCACTTTCCAAAATACCGAAAGTACGTCGTCGAATATTGAACGGACCTTCCGCAGGAGTCTTGATCCATTTTTTCACAGTCTGGCGAACGTCTACACCAGAACCTACTTTTGATGGAATTATCTGGACATACCTTAAGGATGTCACGCGATTCATTCCACTCTTTTCGAAACCCGGGGAGTTCATCTTCGAACTCGACAACTTACTGGAGACCGGGCTCAATGGACAATATGCGTGTATGAGCGCTCTCGGTTTTTCAGTTGTGTATGCGGTACTCATGAGTTGTTGCGTTATTCAGCGACTGTGACTGCGACATTCTTTGCTTCCTCTCCTTCGCATCCAGCTGCGAAGAATGCCAATCTCATCCTACCCATTTCAGCTAGCTCAAACCCGACGCCAGACGACAACGCGCCTTCCGTTCCTCCGAATATCAATGTAGGCACTGCAGTTATCGAACCTTTGTCTGCGAAATCTGACTGTATGATTTGTAGACCAATGTTACGTTCCCAGATAACACCGTTGAAGTATATGCGGAGATCTTTGCGTCTGGGAACGGAAACGAAGAGTTTTGGGTAAGCATTTATTTCTCCAATGAGAGCTTTCTTTGACAGATTGATCAGTACTTCAATACTGCTAACGAGTTCCTGGATGACCTTCCCGCCGGAACAACGTTTGGGGACGGTCCATTCCGTGAAGTCCAATTACTCGTGGACGGCATGCTCGCTGGAGCGGTCTTCCCTTACGCCGTGATATTCACTGGAGGCATCATTCCGACAGCTTGGAGGTGCGTATCATCCGCACTAAATTTCACTAGAGGATTTTATCTCATCTCATGATAGACCGATCACCTCTTATGGCGCCTTGGATCTACCCACCTATTTCATTGATCTCACTCCTTTCGTGCCCATTCTTACGGACGGCAAATCGCACAACATCTCTTTGGGCGTCATTTCCGCTGAGACGGATCACGCCATAAACGATAACTGGTTTGTGTCAGGCTTGGTACAAGTACGTTGCATTCCGACTTCAAGGTCTTATTCTCCTCTGATTTTGGCGTACATTAATTCATAGATTGTCACTGACACGAGTTCCAAACCTACCACGGGAGAGATCACGAAATACGAAGTCCAGCCGTTCCCAGTGACTTCGACAACCGCGGTGGTCGGCGCTCAGCTCGGAGATGTCAATGTCACCGTCAGTGCGACACGCTCAGTGCATATAGAGTCCCGTATCGTGAGCGGAAGTGGGAAGGTCAACAACGTGGTCTTCACTCAAGACTTGAGCTATAAGAACGTGCAGACGTATGCAAATCAGGCTGCTATCCAGGTGAGTCATGACGTTTGCTGTTATGTGATTTTGAATGATTCAACTTACATCAATCATACAGAATGTTGCCCAAACAGCGACGGGTACAGTGACTTCGACTCACAATGGCGTCACGAGTCTCACCGACAAATATTCGTTCCCTCTGAATATCAACTTGACTCTTCTCAATCCCAGTGGATCAGAATGTTAGTTGTTACATCTACGTCTTTGTTTATTATGTTGACCGTTCCAAATAGTTTCCGCCTTCTTCGATCACTCGTATGACAGGACTATTCTCCCAGCGCCCTTCATCTTTGGCTCGACTATAGCAGAACGCCAACTCGCAGGTACGCAGACAGAAGTCCCAAACAGTTTCTAAGGTTTCTTATTATAATAATTACATTTAGGCGGATTTTTCACCGTCGCTTCGACGGGTAATACTGGAAATGGCACGAGCAACAATACTTTCACATATGTCGATACAGCTGGCAATACGTTTGACCGTGAAGTGAGTGCCGCGCTCGACAATATCACTTCCGATCACCAAGGTGGTTCACTCGCTGGGACGCAACCAAAATTCCCATTCTTCCCGAAAGCACAAGCCATCCTTGGAGGAAGTGTACGCCTTCCTGGACGCAGGATCCAAACCTAAGGCCTTTGGAGCGGGTCTTGGGTTCGTGATTGATTGATTTACGCTGTGTTCTGCATAGTTGAATATACAAGACTAAGAATACATTGATACTTTTACGATTATTGACCGACCGACGTTGTTGAACGCCTCTACTGTATGTCGCCGAAGACGCGAACTGTAGGTTCTGCGGCGTCTACCTCTTGGTATGTTACTGTTGAAGCTCAGAAGGTTGAAATCCTGAAATACCGATGCGACATCCCAATTCACGATAGCGAAAGAATGATCAGAATGATCAGAAAAGACCGACGACTCGGCCGGTCTCTTCGTCTAACCCAACCTCCCAGAAGCCTTGAAATATTTCAATCAGTCGAAAGGAGAAGAATAACAAGGCGGGGCACTCACCGGGGCGTGTTCCTAATCCTGGCATGGTTTGCATGTCACCCAGGATGGGGTACAAGAATCCAGCACCGGCGGAGAGCCGAACTTCTCGAATTGGGATGGTAAAGCCAGTTGGCACACCCTTCAGCTTCGGGTCATGCGAGAAGGAATATTGCGACTTCGCCATACAAACTTTTCAAACAAGTTCTTCAGTGTGTAGGGACAATCGACGAACAAGAAATGACTTACTAGGAAGATTGCTGTACCCTTGCTTGGTGTACGTGTCAACTTGCTTTTGAGCGTTCTCAGATAACTCAATTCCGTCGGCACCATATATCTCCCTGGAGATAATGGAGATTTTCTCTTCGATCGACTTGTCCAGATCGTAGAGGAATTTGAAATCAGATTCTCCTTCACAAGCAGCGACAACCGCGTTCGCAAGGTCAACAGCGCCAGCACCACCTTTCGCCCAATGGTCACTAATGACCGCAGCGTCTGCGCCTGCTGCAAGGGATTCCGTTTTAACAAGCTCCAGCTCTGCGGGAGAGTCAGTTCTGTTTTTATTCTAGGTCAGTGAAAATCCAAAGATACATAGAAAGTCACGTACGCAAACTTGTTGACGGCGACGATGACCTTGAGACCGAATTTACGGGCATTGTCGATGTGCTTCGCCAAGTTCTTGCAGCCCTCTTTCAGGATATCTAAGTTTTCCTTTGTGTACGTCTCATGTAAAGCCTTGCGAGGCGTCACATCGGGTCCGCCTCCGTGCATTTTGAGCGCACGGGTGGTCGCAACGATCACAACAGCGTCGGGCTTCAGCTCGCTCACGCGACACTTGATGTTGCAGAACTTCTCCATGCCCATATCGGCACCAAAGCCGCTCTCAGTGAGAACATAGCCGACGCGCTCGGGGCCATCACCCTCCTCAGTCCCGGCTAACTTCAAGGCGACTTGGTCTGCGATGATAGAGGAGTTGCCGTGTGCGATATTGGCGAATGGCCCAGCATGCACAAAAACAGGTGTACCCTAGTGCTCTCGTCAGGTTCTGTCTGAATAAAAATTCAACGAGAGTACGTACTTCCAATGTTTGCATCAAGTTTGGCTTGATTGCGTCTTTCATGAGGACTGCCAAAGCTCCACCAACACCAATGTCGTCCGCAGTGATGGGATCGCCCTGCTTGCTGGTGGCAACGACCATCGCACCCAGACGCTCTCGCATATCCTTAAGACTCGTCGTCAGAGCAAGTACCGCCATGCATTCACTGGCGACCGCAATGTCAAAGCCAGTTTCACGTTCGTGGCCTTGTTCCGTTGGGTTCCTACCAATTGTGATCTTGCGGAGGAACCGGTCATTCGTGTCGATGACTCGATTCCATGTTATGGTTTCTGGGTCGACGTCGAGGCGAGCAAAACGAGTGATTTCCTCGGGTGTGAGGTCGTTCGGGTTTGTTTTATCGATGCCCAGCTTCTTGAGGCGCTTAAACATGAGGGGCGCGAATTCGCGTTTGCCTTTGACGGTAGGGACTAGCCTACTGTACAAAGCCTGCGCCAGTGTCAGTAAAAATCATAGCAAGGAGTTGATAATTATTAACCTTATCTGATTGTGTTGCTTCGTGGAACATACGGGCATCGAGAGCAGCAGCTAGAAACAGATGTTAGTAGATCCCTTCTGTTTTCCAACCAGAACAAACTTACCAAGCAAATTGTTCGCAGCGGTGACCGCATGGATATCTCCTGTGAGGTGCAAATTGAACTATCACAGATGTCAGATGATTATATAAAATGTTAGAAGTCAAAGCATCGAACCTCATCCATCGGAATGACCTGACTATATCCACCGCCAGCGGCTCCTCCCTTGATACCGAACGTAGGTCCTTGGCTGGGTTGACGAATGCAAGCAAACGCGGGGCGACCAAGATGCGCTCCAAGTGCCTGTGCCAATCCGATAGTCGTAGTTGATTTCCCTTCGCCGAGAGGTGTTGGTGTGATGCTAGATGATAACTATCAGTAAAAGTGGAGTCCGTGCAAAAGAAATACCCACCCCGAGATACAGATATATTTGCCATTCTTTCTATGAGAAAGCCTGTCCAACAAACTCAACTCCACTTTCGCCTTGTACTTGCCATAGGATTCCAGTTCGTCATCTTGGATACCGATCTCCGTAGCCAACTGCGAGACGCGCTTGGGAACCTGGGCCATGGAGATCTCGATGTCGCTTGGAACCTTCTCAAGGATATCGAGGTTCAAGGGCTTGATTTTGCGGTTACGAGCCTTCTCCCAGAGGCGCTCAGCGCTCGTCAGAGTGTTTTGCATGAGCATTGCCACTGTCATTGGCCCAACACCTCCCGGTACTGGGGTAATGAAGGAAGCGACGGCTGAGGCTGAAGGATAATGCACATCGCCGACGAGTCGTTGCCCACTCTTCTTAGATGCATCTTGAAAGAACGTCAGTATATGCGATACCTGTTTGCTTATTTTTGCGAGACGAACCAGGAACGTAGTTAATCCCAACATCAATGACCACTGCGCCGGGCTTTAACCAATCCCCGTGTACGAATTCAGCTTTGCCAATGGCTGCTACGACGATGTCTGCACTCTTGACCTGCAAAGCAAATATCCAGTTAGAGTTTTGTATTATCGGCAGATATGCAACCCACAATTTGAGGCACATCTGCTGTACGGCTATGACATTGGGTCACAGTCGCATCTCGACTTCTGAGCATGGATGCGACAGGACTGCCAACAATATCACTTCGACCGAGAACGACAGCGTGCTTCCCGGCAAGGGGCACATTAGTGAATTCCAGTAGCTTAAGGACACCGGCGGGGGTGCAAGGGGAGAACAGAGGGTCTGATGCTTTGGAGGACAGATGCCCAATGTTGTATGCGTGGAATCTGTGGATGATAAGAGGTCGCAATGAGGTCTGACGACCATTCCATGCTCACCCGTCAACGTCTTTATCGACCCGGATGGTCTCCGTAACCAAACGCTCGTCATTTGCAGAGACATGCGCGCCCAAAGGTAGCTGTACTAGGATACCACTGACGGACTCGTCGTCGTTCAGCTTTCGCACCTCCTCGACAACCTCTTCCACGGTGGTTTCTGCAGGCAGTCGAACATGCTTTATACCAATGTCGACTTCCTCGCAGGCCTTAGCCTTCATGCGCACATACGTTGTAGAATCCTGACGAGCTCCAACCTGGACGACGGCCAGCTGTGGATTGAAACGAGGGAACTGTGCTTTCCACGTCCTAATCTTCGAGGCAACCTCATCCCGCACAGATCTGCATGATCGACGGTGATTAGCGTTTCCAGGTGCATACAGCTTTTACTTACTTTGCGATCGCGTTTCCATCCAAGACCGTCGCTCCTCCCTGCGCGTTTACCGTCGTCGTCGTCGCCATTGCGCGGATGGAAGACGAGAAGGAAGCGTGGACGTGAATACGCGCCCGAGTCGCGAGCGGCGGTAAGCGGTGGATAGCGGTCAAGAACATGCGCATCGTGAACAACTCGCGGTGCAAATTTCTCGCTCGACGTCGGCGTGCATGCGTTATATGACTCGAGCGTCGTATAAAACGACCATGGTGTTCGCTGGCAAAATTTTCGATGATGCAGCGTGCGTTCTACTCGGCCGAACGCAGTAACAGCGACAGCCTATATCTTGGTCGAATAAACTTTTTGCCAGCTCACTTCTCCAAGCTCCACTAGAACTCACGTCTATATCATAGTACATGAGACTTGTACATATTTTCAGGCCAATATACTAATAAGATAGAGCGACCTTGTTCATGGCAAGTGTACCAATGCAGTGAACTTGATTTCGAACGAATGGAAGTTTCACAGAGCCCGGCTTCGGAAGAACATAAATATCTCGAAGATGTGGATTGAATCTTCGTACTGCTACTTCTCCGACACGACACCTGAAATGCTCACTTTTTCAAAGAGATTGAACGAATGGGACGGACGAATTCGCGAGCAAACCGAAAGGGCCCGTCGTGGACCCGGAACGCACGTGAATTTGCTCGGAGCAGCGACGAATATAACTTGTCCGCCTTCGTCCATGTCCATCCGATTTCATAGCCTACATCTTTCTTTCTCTCTCGCAACGCAATGAACGCCATCACAGCGCGTCGTGTCGCCGCTCGAGGTGCTCAGGCTGGAGGAAAGTCGACAGCCACCCGGCGAGCAGCAACAGCACGTCCACCGTTCGTCCCCTCCGAGCTCCCTCGCCCCCCTCCGAAAGCCATGCCGGATCCAGTCGAGTTTTCCTCTGTCGCGAGACCTGGCGTGTATTATGAGCGTCCGCGTTCGAAGAGAGATTTGCCCATCGTTGAGGTACGTTTGTCGCGTCACTTCATCCCCAAGGCATGTTGACTCAAGCAATAGTGTGGCTTAGACGCAATGGCGCGCGCTCGTCGCGGTAGGCATAGCGGGTCTCGCGGGCTGGGGTGTATTTCTTCTATACGCTACAAATCAAGAAAAGCTTGCGAGTTCCGTCGTCCGTCAGATTCTGGTCAACCTTAGGCAGAGTGATCTTGTCTTGGACGCGCTCGGAGACAGCGTCCGACCCGAACCTGCTTGGTACTTGAATGGTGACCCGTGGATTGATGGCTCTGTGCGTTCTTATCATTTTGAAATACTAAGCGCATCGTTTACGTTGAATGGAATAGATCAACACATTGCAAGGCAACATCGACATAAGTTTCCGCGTCAAGGGTTCGAAAAGTGCTGGGACGCTCTACTTCACGAGTATTCGGAGAGAGAAAGGACAGCCTTTTACAATACGTAGGTCAAATGATCTACATTATACTTAACATCGATCTAATTGGTCACTTCCTTCAGTGCGTTTCAAAGTAATATGCGACGATGGAACTATCCTTAACCTTCCATCGTAAATTTGATATCCTTCTCGTGCACCCCGATATGTTTGGAGCGATTGCAGAACAGTATTTCCAACTGTGCTCATAGTTCACTTGTGTATTTTTACAATTCAAAATTTACCACCATTTTACTTCATTCACAGCTCAATCACGCACTACCTAATTTTACTCCATAAGGTGAGCCATCTTATCGTTCCCGTAATAACGATCGCCCTTGACGAGACCCATCAGCTTCTCGATGGCAGATACTTCGTCGGCGGAGAGTTGAACATCGCCGCCAGCGAGGTTTTCAAGAGTCCTATCCTTGTTCCTGCAACAAATTTCAGGAGTTGTTCTTCAAGAAGAATTATGGCTTGGTACGCACGAGGACCCAGTGAGAGGAATGACGTTCGGACCAAGAGAGCAGACCCAAGCGACGCAGAGTTGGGCGGGTGTGATGCCTTTCTTGTCCGCTATCTCTTTTAGACCATCAACGACTGCCATGTTATGTTCGAAGTTCTACGGGAGTTCGTGAGCTATGAATAATAAATGAAGTCAGATGGAAGCTTCTTACCTCTCCTTTGAATTTAGTCATGTTTCGACGGAAATCCTTCTCTGCGCAAGTCACGTACGTCAGAAATACATTTCAAAGTCTACACCATTCCATGTTTCTTACCGTGCAGGTCGTCTAACTTCTTGAATTTGCCCGCGAGGTAACCTCTACCTAATGGACTGTAACAATTTGTCAATGTAAGAGAACATCTTGAATCCACGTCCTAACTTACGAGTACGCGCATACTGCTACACCTAGCTCCTTCGCCGCGGCGACGACTGGATAAGGTGCTGGTGAGTACCTTGGGGATAAAATAAAATAAATTGAATACTAACCTTCTCGTGTCTTCTCGTCATACGCCCATGGACTTATCTCAACCTCAACAATGGCGATGGGATGTACCTTCACCTCGTCAGGTCGATACTTACACTGCGAAATTCATCATCACTCACCGCATGTGCGCGCTTCAGCGTCGCCGCGCTCGTCTCGGATGTTCCAATGTAATCGAATTTACCTTCTTTTATGAATCCGGCGAGGGTTTTAGTCGACTCTTCGATGGGCACATTCCGATCGACTCGAGCGCACTCGAAGAGATCCAGCTTCTTCTTCCCGCGGAGCTTTTCGAGGATAACGTCAACGCTGCGCTTGAGGTTTTCAGGTCTGAATTTACGAGCAGTTAGGTGCCATTGGTAGCAAGACAGGACAATGATCTCCTCACGATGCGTCTGGTTCCAATGTGTCCGCCTTCGTTCCTCCCTTGACGGAAAGGAAGGCCTTGTCAGCGTACGTTGGGTACTTTTCGAAGAAACGAGAAATTAATTCGAGATTTGCTGTCCTCGGGTTGAAACCATAGAATTCGCCTATTCGTAGTATGTCAGTCTTGATAAATCATTTCAGATCTAATGCCTATGACGTACCGCTGTTGATAATCATCTTGCAGCCAGCAGGAACTGAGTCCAAGGACGCCTTGATAGCTTCAAAGCATTCCTCTTCTGGAGTCGGCTCTGGCTTCCAACTATGTTGGAATGTAAACTCGATGTGTTTCGAGTACGAATTATCTATACGTACGTCATCATCATCAAGCCGTGCTACATGTATAACGATCGAGAGCTTGGATTAGCGAAGGACATAATCTGATGAGTACTATAAGATACGTACGGCGACCTTTGCGACCTTGATCTCATCGGAGCCAACACGAACGGTAGCGGTGCTATTGACCATGATTTCTGAAGTGCTAACAAGTAAAGAGAGGTGATTGTAGCGTGTCGAGCTGGCTATATGCGCCCTTCTTTTATACTGAAGTGCGTCCTGAGGTCGATGCCTAATCAGTCCAATCGTCGGACATGTTTCAGTGAAAGATAATCGGCAAGTCTTACGCGTACCACTGGCAACTGCTCCAGCGTCGTCGTCGTCCTCGCCGTCGATGTCAATTCGTTGACGCGTCTGAAATCGGTTGAAGTTGCCGCTCTGATCGCCTTCGGCAGGCGTCCGTGGTCCTTTCCGCTTAGTCATCTACTTTCTCCTGAGATTCGCTGCGGCTGCGAACCAGGTTTGTTCCTCGTCCGTTCTCTTCCGCGCAACGTCGAGCACAATGTCCAGCACACGAAGACGGACAGCCTCTGTGGACGTCGTCGACGCAAAGGTCGCCGTCGACCTCGCGACCGCCCAGACGTACAAGGAAAACGTCTTCCTTTTCGTCCCAAATCTCATCGGTGCGCGTCCTTCATGGCTTACTCTCTTCCTCTTAGAGGTCTCAAATTTTTCTCTCTCTAGGCTACACACGCGTCATCCTCGCTGCGGTGTCGCTTCATTTCATGAGCTATCATCCAAAATACTCCACGATAACGTACAGCATCTCATGCTTACTCGACGCTTTCGACGGTTACGCTGCGCGATCGCTGAAGCAGACCTCTAAATTTGGTGCAGTACTGGACATGGTCACCGACCGGTGCGTTGCAGTTTTCTCCAAATTTTGGTGACCACTGCTTATAATCGCTGGATAGCTGTACAACGTCATGTTTACTATGCTATCTTTCCTCGGTTTACCCAACGTTCGCGCTTGCCTTCCAGTTCCTAATAACTCTCGACTTCAGCAGTCATTACATGTACATGTATAGGTGAAGAAAGCCTCGTTTTTTGCTCATGTATTGGTACGTACTAACGTTGTTCTAGTTCTCTTGTGACAGGGTCTAAGAGCCACAAGTCGGTGACTAGCGACGTTAGCCGGATCCTTTCGCTGTATTACAGCCCGGTACGTATTTATAATCCCCCAAAGTATGTAGAGAGCTAATTCCGTTGCAGACGATTCTGTTCGTGTTCTGTGCTGGCAACGAGCTCTTTTTCGTCGCGCTCTATCTTATCAAGTGGAACCAACCATGGGCTATCCCATTAGCGTACTGCGCAGCACCGTTTTGCTTCATCAAGAACGTAGTGAACATGGTGCAATTATGGAAGTCATCCAAGATTCTCGTGGGTGTGGATCTGGCCGAGAGGGCTATCGAGAGAGAAGCGGCCGAGGCGCGTAGGAATCGAAGGGATTGACGCGTCCCTGTAGAGTGTCAACGGAGGTCCAGTTAATCTTTTAATGCAATATTCTTTCATAATTATGTAGAGGACAGTAGCAATTCGACACTTACATAAATATATTTCATCTTCCCTTCCACTACGGTTCGCTCGCAAATTTGCTCGACGAAGTGGACGTATACTGTATACTATACAGCGTGTGGGGTTTCGCGAGTCAAAACTTTCGCGCGTCTCGAGTTCGGGTCGTCACTTCGCGGCTCTGGCTGCATCTCTCTCCTTGCATGCGCACTTCATCGTTGGTTCCGCCAACAAGATCGGCTCTCAAACAACGGACGACTAACGCAGCGATTCGCCGTGTTCTATTCTCCCAATCACACAAACCTCGCTGTCCAAGTAAAGGCGGATCATCTGCCGTAGGATCCAACAGACGTGCCCTTTCGTCTTCAAAACCATGGAGCAAGGACGTTGAACACGCTCAGCTGACTACGGCACCTATCGTCTCTGATTCTGGCCCTCCTGCTGAAGGGCCTGTTCCGAGCGATGACCCAGGAGAAGAATCAAATGTTGTTGTCCTCGAGGTCGAGAAGGTCAAACGAGCTCGACGATCGACGCCGAAAGCGGAGGATGTTACGCCTTTGCCTCCAGGATTGAACATTCTTTGGACTCCTGATTCCAATGAGCCTTCCACTTCTTCCTACTCCTCAGAGGCGTGCTCACCCGCACGCGAGCTCTTCGAACATGTCCTGAGCAATTTTCTCATAACGATGCTACCCCAGACGCAACATCGTGCCGCCTACGCGACGTCCTCCGGTTCACTTGTCGAACCCACCCATGCTCTACATTGCCCAATAGAAGGTGGTGACTACATTATCGATGAAACTGTCAGGGAACTTGCTAGGGGAGTGGACGCGGAAGTCATTACACTGGATGCAGCCCAGCTCGCTGCAGGAGAATGGGGCGCATTTGGCAAATGTGAGTAATCTCAAAACAATTTGCATGTCAAATTATTGACCTTGTATATTTGATATCAGCCGCGGAGGCTGCGTTAAAACTGCCGCAGAATCCCTTGCACTTCCGTTCTTATACAAATGTAGAGAACGAGTATGAGGAAGACGATGGCGAAGAAGACGATAATCCGTTCCGGACGATGCCTCCGTCAGGAAAGTTTATGATTCGGGTCGTCGCAGATGGCCCAGGTGGAATGCCAGGAAAGCGTCAAGCACCCGTCGCTCGAAGTGCCGCTTCGTCAAAAGCGAAAGCATTTTTCGACAACATAATCAACATTCCGTCTCCCGACCCAGAGAAGAATCGGCCTCGTATTATATATATCCGCGATTATCCGCTTCTAGCTCCCTCTGCTTCATCCTGGTATCCGTCCCTTTTAGCATCTGTTCGTCAGCGCCGTCAAGGTCCAATTGCACGTCCTACGTCTCCGGTCGCAAATCCTGTGACGATCATATTTGGGATGACCCCTCCAATGATGCAGTCGTCGTCGCCAGCCTCGAGTTCTTCAGCAGGCAAAGGAAAGCGACCTTCACCACAAGCTCTTTTGGGCCTGCTTAATAGCAGACAACCCTCGGACATTGTGGTTAGCCCCCCGCAGAAGCCATCGAGACACGAGGGGGACAGCGAAGACGCAGAGAAGGCACGCGAACGACGTCTTCGTGATCGGATGATGAGATGGATGAAAGAGGATCCGTCGTTTTACGACGATTTGCCGCCTCTACCTGACCTGGTCTCGGAGTCCACTCCGTCTTCTGCCCCCGTACCATCAGGAGTGATAGTTGGGTCACCAATGATGGGTGGTTTACCACCTGGTATTTCTGCAGCGATTCAATCCATGATTGGCGGCTCCATGTCGAACGACAACAGAGATGGCGACAGAGATGCAGACGATGTCAATAATACACAATACTTCCGCACATCGGTTATCATCCCCGAGGTTCGAAACGTCGCGGAAGAGCGCGAAGCCCGTAACTTTCGTAGAATTGAACTGAATCTCCTCATTACACGCATGGCGCTCGGGGAATTAGGTGCTCGGATTGACGAAACGGATCCTGGGGAAATCTATGAATCCCTTTCACCCCCTCGTGAGGGAGAACTTGCAGGGGAGGGCGGTAAAAAAATTATTGAGGAAATGCTATGGGATAGTATGTGGAGAGACTGGGCAGAGCATATACAGCCATGGTCGATCGCGAAGCACATTGCAGATACGGCAGTCGGTATCATGCTGGCCTCCAATGGCCTCCATCGTGCCAAAACTCTACCCGACAGCCTTCCTATACCTTGGACCGTTATCACCCATGTATGGAGGTCAACGCAATTGCGAAAGGACTGCCGCAAGGATGCTCTAAAACAAGCCTGGAGTAAGGTCGAGGGGTCACAGAAGTTGTTCGAGGACACAGAAGAGAACGAGCAGGTCGAATCGGATAGAGTCGTCGAGGATGTAAAAGAGAATCCCGATCTTTCAGCTCATGAACGACGTCTCTTGAGCTGCATCGTCGACTCGGGTGAGTCTGTTGATTCGTTGTTGCATTATACTTTCCTCTGACCCTAGTGTGGTAGCTTCGATGCCTACATCTTTCAGCCAGGTACACTTGCCCGACAGCACAATTGATTCTGTCCGAACCATCGTTTCTCTCCCTTTGCTACACCCTTCCGCCTTCCAACAAGGTATCCTGAAACAGCATAGCATGACCGGGTGTCTGCTGTTTGGTCCCCCTGGAACTGGAAAAACATTGGTTGTCCGTGCTCTCGCGAAAGAAGCAGGCTGTCGCATGCTCGCCGTCGCTCCGTCCGACGTTATGGATATGGTGAACGCCGCTTATTTTTTTCCGGGACAGCGAAAGACTTACTATAGAAACCTAGTACGTCGGTGAGGGCGAGAAGCTCGTCCGTTCCGTTTTCTCTTTAGCAAGACGTCTCTCCCCGTGCGTCATATTTCTCGATGAGATCGACGCGCTCTTTGGTGCCCGATCATCCGCGCGCGAGACGGGCGGGGCGATGGCACATCATGGTGTCATCACGGAGTTCATGCAAGAAATGGATGGGCTGAAGACGAACAAAGAAACGAATGTCATCGTCATCGGTGCAACGAATCGTCCCTTCGATCTGGATGATGCCGTTTTGCGTAGGCTTCCTCGACGACTCCTGGTTGACTTGCCTGGAGAAAAAGAGAGGAAGGGTATGTTGAATGAATTATTAATTTCGAGAAGGAAATTGATCGTCCTATTCAGCAATAATGAAAATACTTCTTCGCGACGAGATCCTGGCGGACGACGTGGACCTCGCCGCACTTGCGAAAAGAACAGACCTGTTTTCTGGCTCAGATTTGAAACGTACGTTCGTTTGCTCTATTTTTTCGCCCCTCGGATCTGACATGCAACACTTTATACAGACCTATGCGTTTCTGCCGCACTGGACGCTGTCAAAGAAGGCGTGAAGTTGCCATGGGCGGTGCCAACATCCACGTCGCAAAAGTCACAATCCACTCAGACCTCTGAAGCGCCCCTGTCGGACCAGAAATCTGCGGGAGAGCCCATAAATCCCCCTCACGAGGCCGATGCAAACTCGTCAGAGGGCACCGTCGATGTTCCCCGGGTCTTGCATCTCAGACACTTTACAAAGGCTCTAAAGGAGATCACCCCTTCGTCGTCAGAGTCGCTTGGCACTTTGACGGCTCTTCGCAAGTGGAACGAAGAATTTGGAGAAGGCCACACAAAAAAGAAGAAAATCATGTGGGGAAAGGGATTGTTTGGCTTTGCAGAGAAGGGCGCCGAAACTCACGCAGCGCCAGATGGGAAGGTTTCCGCGGGACCATAAAAGATCGATTTAATTGTGATTAAGACCTTGTTCGTTGCATTTTGTTAAAGTACTTTGTCGCATCTTAGAGGTAGTAAAATATCATAAATTATATGCTGTAACATGCACGCATGATCGGACGACAAAACTACGAAAATACCACAAAGCTTCAAGCAATTCAAGTACCTTTCCTGAGTCGTCTTCCTCCTTTGCGTTCTTTCTTGACCTGAGTCTGATCAACCTCCATTTCTTCGTCGTTGTCGCCCTCTTCCTTTTCAGTTTCTTGCGCATCCTCTTCTTCGTCCGAAGGAGTACTGGTTGTGCACGTCAGTATGAACACTCGATTCGCTCATAAAAATCCATATAACTCACTCTTGTCGCTTTTTGGACCGTCCTCCGGCTTTCTTTCCCTTCTTTCCACCCTCGCTCTGCCTGCCACCTCTCTTTGCTTGGCTCCTCCCCTGCGACTGCGAAGGCTCGCTGTCAGGCAATGTTTGGCTCATGTCTTGAGTACCATCCAATTCTTCTTCGTCTTCTTCCTCATCGTCGTCATCGCCGCCATTCAGCCTCCGCCTCACTTCCTTCTGCCCATTATACGCTTCCTCTCCTAATGGTTTCATGCCCGCCCCGCCCTCACCCCATGCTGCCTGACACGTAGGGCAGGTACCCCGCCTGTGTCGTCGCAGGGTGTCTGCGCATTGCTTGTGCAGGAATGTCTTGCAGTTCGGCGTTGCGCACATGATTCCCTTATACACTTTCTGTGAAATAGGCACACGGGTCAGCAAGTAGAACCGTAATGACCAGGACGGAAGTTCTCACTTCGTGACATATTGTGCAATCTACGCACTCATCCCCGTACTTCTCCAAATAATTATTGAGTTCCAAGAGCGATCTTACTGCAAGAGAATATCGGCCCCTCCTGAGACGTCAAAACTTCTATTTGAGTGCCCAACGATCAAATTTCACGTTGATCGGATAAACTCACGCGCTTTTCGCAAGCCAGCCTCTCGCGACAAAACTTGTCAAGAGTGTTTCTGCATGGGCTTTGCTGATGGTCGACGGCTTGATGCTAGCCGTCTCGCGCAACGCTCCAAGCGAAGATATCGAGTAAACGTATTTGGGAGATAATATAATCTGTTCGACCTAAGGCATTTCAATACGGAGTCGCTCACTATGAACTAAAACATAAATCGCTTACCACGGCTTTGAAGTAGGCAATTTCAGCGGGATTGTAGTCCGACGCCAGTTGAGCAATGTCATCTCCTTTCCTGTTAAGCTTATTTTTGAAGATTCAGCTATGTTTCATTAGAACAGGTGTATGGATTACGAACCAACGCGTATACTCTGGTGTTGGAATTATCGTCTATCATGTTCCGGAACTCCAAGTCGAGTGGGTTCAGCGCCTGCTGCACTTTATCAATGAAGGCATTCCAACCGTCGTCGGTGTCCCCGGCATCAATATTAACATCTCCAACGGCTGGAGCACGGAGGAGGGTTAGTGGCCAACCACGAAATTACGAACGCAGACCTCACAAGCAACTGCTTCTTTGCATTTGACCCAGAGCGTCCGAGCGACTTTTTCAGGCATCATTCGTCGAGACAACACTGCTTGAAGAAACAGACGGTGCACATCGTTAGATGAGACCTTTTCTCTGCCCATTGTGATTCGAAAGTTTTCTTGAGAGATCAGAGGAGGTGATGGTTGAAAGAAGAGACGCGTCTGAATAATTGACGCGTCTCGAATCAAGACACGCGTCATCGGCAAACGCCGGAATGCTTTGCAGTAAACCATTATCATTCGCGTACGTCGTAAATAAATTTCGTGACAGAATGCGTCGAAGGTAAGTATGTATAAGACATGAGCACGCCTCGAGTGGCTCATCATATTTTGGGAAGTTTCAACGTCTTGCTAACCATGGCCGCGCCCCAGATACCAAATATCACAGAAACCCAATGAAGCTCTCCACTCCCTCCAGGTGGACCCCATAATTGCGTTGTACCGAAAGGCAGCCCTTGTTGGCCTTCGACCCATCCTTGGCTAGTCCAATACGCCATGACTGCTACAAAGCCAAGTGACGAAGGGATGGGAAGTCCCTCAAAATATTTCGATTTGCCAGACTTGTCTTTGGGAACCGACGCGACTGTTGCATTGAATCGTGCCAGGCGGGCGATGCCACAACAGATAGCGCCAGTGAGGATGACGGTGTCGAGGTACGTCTGGAGGCCAATTACAAACGCCAACAGCGCAGGAGCAACTCCGAAGGAAATCTAGCGCCAATGAGGTCATCCATGAACGAGTTTAAGGAAGGTCAAAGAAACGTACGAGATCGGCCAAACTATCCAGTTCTTGTCCTAGAAGACTGCTCGACTGCCTCCACCGTGCAACCTTGCCGTCCAGGAAGTCGAACATAAGGCCCGCAAGAGGGTACGCCAAAGCGGCATGGAGGTGAGACTTGTCGTTCGTTATAAGATATCGAGCTGATGAAAAGATGGAGAAGGATCCGCAGAATCCATTCATAATCGTGACGAGGTCCGCAAGTCGGAAGTTCCTAATGAGTCGCGATGTAGAGACATTTGTTAGAAAAGGAGCGAAGCAGACTACGGAATAACGCACCGAACAAGACTGAAATGGCCTTCGGTGTCGTTATACTGCTGAAGGGCGATAGCATCCTTCTCCTCCTTACTTTGGCCTCCATTGACCTTTGACGACTTTCGTGCACTCATCGTGAAAGACGAGCAAGCTGGTGGAAGGTCGTCGTAAGAGGAGAAGTTTGAACACCTATTGGACTTCGTTGTTTGCACTGCATTGCAGCGGCCACGCGATCCGAAGTCGCCTCCTCATTCCGAAGTCATCTTTGCTTTCTCATGGAACCACAAAATCAGAGGCCACGGATGCATAATTTACAGTGCACAGACGTCATACATGAGATACCAGACACTGAGACAGAATTAGGGGATTGGTTGGAAATTAATACTATGACGTAGTATCCATCGCATCTTCAGACTTTACGGCCCCTCCGTCCTTTCCTTGTTCCATCTCTCTGCTTTTCGCCGCGTATTGGTTTGGATGAGTGACGCTTTCACCATCTAAACCTGTCCCACTGGGTAAGCCATGTGTCACTTCGTATACTTTTGTGCACGCGACGTGGAAGTGATCGTGCTTCACAGCGTTCATTATTTCTGGTAAATCCGACAACTTGAGTCCTTGGGCTCCATAGGTGGCGAGGAGCGCAGTTTGTAGTCTATCGGGTGAGTAATGGCGGTAAGGACATCCATGGCAGTCTTGAGGTCCAGGTTGATTCTGTGTTATAATCCTTTGGCACCTGTTCTCGAGAGTCAAGTACCAATCAGTTTTCTACAGCTTTTGGCGACTTACGTATAGGCGGGATAATTCGTTCTTTTCCCTTCCAGACCAAAGGAATGACGGATATTATATTTGTACTCCTTGTTGAATTTGTCATCAGCGATCCGACCTCGAAATGCCTTTCTCCAGAACATAATGGCTTCCTCGATGCTTAGACCAACAACCTTGAAAGCTGGTCAGCCTCATGAAAAAGGTAAAATACCGCGAACTACCTTCAGGAAAAGCCCATATTGTTGCCTGCCGAAATGTTTGAGGTGATGGTCCTTCCGCAAGTTATCGTGTAACGTCCGCATGCACATGGGCCAGTGTTTCGCCGCCATATCGTCGATCATGTCTGCTGTTACGGCGTCGCCGCCTTCTGCAGCAGTGTATTCCGAGGCCACACTCATGCCTGACTGGAAACCTTCGCCAAGGTGCTTGAGTATAGGCATCAATCGAGTGTCCTCGTCAAAACGTTGGATAGCTCTCGCTGTTTCCTAGCCAAATCTTTGAGAGAAGAACGGAGGCGGGTTCTAGAGAGGTGAACTGACTTCAAGTGCTGCCTCAAGTCTTCGTTCGAATTCTTGGAATATAATGCTGGATTGCTCCTTCTCTGGGACAAATGCCCAGCCATCCCGCAAAATAACGCGTCGTCTCTCAACCAGATTCGGAACTTGAGTCCATTTGACCTACGTGGTTTGTCAAATGAGGTACATAAAGATGTATTTAGATGGCTAAATACTTGAAACCAGGAAGTTGCATTTGCATTCAATCCTTTCAACTCCTTTTTCAGTGTGTCTCTGTCATCAAACTGGTTTACTTGGACCTGTCGAAAAGGTATCAGATCATATTTAACTTCATAGTCGAAATATCATAC
The DNA here is from genome assembly GCA_001020605.1 of Schizopora paradoxa. Classification (NCBI taxonomy): domain Eukaryota; kingdom Fungi; phylum Basidiomycota; class Agaricomycetes; order Hymenochaetales; family Schizoporaceae; genus Schizopora; species Schizopora paradoxa. The sequence goes on from KQ085974.1 coordinate 43,222, forward strand.
CATAGTCCACCCAAACTCTTGAAACTTTAAGAACCCCTCCCGGTCGCTTGTAATGTCGGTGCCATATCTGTATCTGAACAGTTCAGATTCTGCTTTCACGAATCTCCGTCTTAGATCGTCTCTGAGAGGATAAGTTAGCACGAATTCCCTACAGAGATGAATCTCTACCCACGATTGACAGAAAGCCAGCCTCAACACGAAATGACCGATGTGATCCTTGCGACGCTCCTCGTCTGTGTCTATACCTCCGGAACCAGGCGCCAATGGCAAGTACTTCTTGCACTGATCTCCAATGGTTTTCTTCGTATCCTCGGGCTGACGATTACGAATGTGACATGATTCAATCTCCGAAAGGACGCGTAATCTGTCTATTGCGAAGAGCTCGAATTCGTCGAGGGTGATGTCCTCCAAAGGAGGTTTGTCGTAGCTGAGGTATCTTTGGTCAAAGTTTATGCTCACGCGGAGGCTCGTACGCACAAGTTTAGTCTGTAAGGATATCTCGAAGTCGGTTTCGTCTCGACAATGGGTCTACTCGTTGCGTTGAACATGGTGAGGATGAGGAAGGAGGACGATCGCCCGTGAGGACGCGAGCGTGGACGCGACGCGTGTCAGTGACCGTGGACGTGACAAGCGCGTTTCTGGTTGTGGACAAACTTGTCTTCGAACCGTCACCATCATCCATATTTCTTTTCGTCTTCCAAAGCGAATCTAACACCCGCGTCATTTTCTCGATGGAAATGCACATGGGATTGCTGCATCTCCGTTTTTGCTGGCGAAAAAGAGGGGAACGAGGGAACGACGTAGCCGAGGCGAACGTAAGAGGCAATAATTTCGCACATCTCTTTGACTCGTTTTTTAAAGCTGAACAGCTCACTATATGCGCCTTGCTGTCGTGTGCCAGCGTGTTCAAGATAGCACTAACGGCCATTTCTTGGACGCCAGCTTGCTTTCGTCTTCCTGGGGACCTCTCACTGTTGATCTCGGACCTCGACGAAGAGCTCTAATCCCGCCACATACATCCTTTCGATAACTCTACGATAACTCTAATTTGTGGGTTTCTGGTCGATCGGACTACTTGACCAAAGCAACGAGCGGGATGTGTGGCATTTTCGGAGTATTTGGCCTCGATAAACCATCGACACAACGTGCAAGGGTTCTTGCTCTATCCAAACGACTTCGACATAGAGGTCCAGATTGGTCCGGATGCTACGTTGGGAAAGATGCCATTCTAACGCATGAGCGTTTGGCTATCGTTGGTGTCGGTGAGTCACAAATTATCATTTCACAATAACATACGCACTGATCGATGTCCAGATACGGGAGCCCAACCTCTCGTTAGCGAAGATGGGAAACGCGTCCTTGCCGTCAACGGCGAGATCTACAATCATATTGCTCTCAGAAAGGAATTCGGAAAGGACATGAAGTTCAAAACGCATTCTGATTGCGAAGTCATTTTGCCTATGGTGAGTCTTGTGAGCGGATCTATTCAACGTCGAACTCATTGTATCTCCACTTCCTATCAGTACGAACGATACGACAAGCAATTATGTGCGAAACTAGATGGCATGTTTTCGTTCATCCTACTAGACGAGTCCGTGACTCCATCTCGAGTTATTGCTGCCCGTGATCCAATTGGCATCACGACACTTTACCAAGGACGAAGCTCCAAACGACCAGGAGTCGTTTATTTCGCATCCGAACTTAAAGCACTGGTTGAAGAATGCGACGATATTATCTCGTTCCCTCCTGGTCACGTCTGGGACAGCAAGACTGACACTACAGAACGCTATTTCAACCCATCGTGGTGGGACTCTGATGTTGGCGCCGTTCCGACCACTCCTCCCGACTTGAAATTGCTCCGCGAATCCCTGGAGGCAGCTGTCAGGAAAAGACTCATGAGCGAAGTACCTTACGGCGTACTTTTGAGCGGTGGACTGGACAGCAGTTTGATTGCGTCGATCGCAGCGCGGGAAACGGAGAAGGTCGCTCAAGCTCAGTATGAAGCCAGAAAACGCAAGTTGGCCGAGGCACGCAGTGGTCCTCCTACGCCGTTCGAAGGTGAAGTGGATGAGGAGCGTAGGTATTCTTGACGTACTGGCAATTATTTGTTGTCTTCAATTCTTCAATTTAGGAACTCTCGCATCTTGGCCACAGCTTCACTCGTTTTCCATCGGACTAGAGAACTCACCGGATCTTCTTGCTGCTCGGAAAACAGCACATTATCTGGGCACTTTCCATCACGAATATGTTTTCACAGTTCAAGAGGGAATCGATGCTATCCCAGATGTGATATATCATCTCGAAACATACGATGTCACGACCGTTCGTGCAAGTACACCCATGTATCTGCTTAGTAGGAAAATCAAGGCTATGGGTGTCAAGATGGTTCTCAGTGGGGAAGGAAGCGACGAAATCTTCGGAGGTTTGAATTTTTATTTTCTAAGAAGGTGCTCATTCCTCATTTCTTACATGACACGTCCATCTCTAGGCTATCTATATTTCCACGCTGCTCCGAGCAAAGAGTCGTTCCACCAGGAATGTGTTCGTCGGGTCAAAAACCTTCACACAGCTGACTGCTTGCGAGCGAACAAGTGATGTTTTTACCATTTCGCTTTCACTAAAAAATTCTTATGAAATTCATCAGGTCGACAATGGCTTGGGGTCTCGAAGCTCGGGTGCCCTTCCTCGATAAATCGTTTTTGGAGGTTGCAATGAACGTCGACCCGGAGGCTAAGATGTTTAGCAAAGGCAAGGAACAGGCTGTTGACGTAGATGGTTGCCCGAAAATGGAGAAAGTAAGTCCTTTGCCTAATTATGCTTTGAGACATCCTCTCACATCACTGTTCGCACGTAGTATATTATTCGGAAAGCGTTCGACTGTGCCCCAGATGGCGGCAAGGTTTGTCCTACAGCTGTTGACTTCCTTGCGCTCAACAATGCTAATTAAATCTTTCCAATGAAGGCCTACTTGCCCCGTTCCATTCTATGGCGACAAAAGGAACAGTTCTCCGATGGTGTTGGTTATTCATGGATCGATGGGTATGGTTTTCCATGTTTTTGTGACTTAAACTCCCATGTCAATTTCAACGAACAGAATCAAGGCGCACGCTGAACAGACAGTCACCGACGAAGCTTTCTCAGAACGAGCAACCCGCTGGTCCGTCGACACGCCTGACACGAAAGAGGCGTATTTCATCCGCGAAATATTCGAGGGTACGTCATGAATGGTTGCAGTGTCTCCTTTCTTGTAACTCAAATGCGTTGTATTAGGATTGTTCCCAACTGAGGCCGCAGCCAAGACCGCAGTTCGGTATGTACTTTCAATTGACTGCTTGATCCTGTAACACCGTCGTTGACACATTACCAGATGGATACCGAGAGGAGATTGGGGTTGCGCGGCCGATCCAAGCGGGAGGAGTGTCAGCATCCACAACGCTGCGTACGAATCAACATAGATATAGAACTTGTCTTTTGGTACACATTAATACCAATCCCGAAGTAAAGTCATCAATGCTTGTGGAAAATAAGAGTGGGTTCGCAGTCTCAAAGGAGTGAAGTTCTTCAGGCTTAAGGAGCGGCTTCAACGTTAATAAGGAGGGATATGACCAACCAAGCAACAGGGTAAGAAACTTCGGGATGAAATAATAGAATACTTGAATACTTCGAAATTCCTCGACGGGTGAATCATGGATGAATTTGTAAAATGAGCGGTGGGCAAATTAGGAAAGCTTTTGGAAAGCAGGAAGTAGAATTGAATTCGATAAAAATGGTACACAGCATAATGGGATGTTGAAAGAGTAAGAGGACGAGTCTTGCATGCAAAACAAATAGGAAACTGTTGAAGGAGTGACGGGTGATAATTCCGATTAGAATCAAGAGTGTCTGAAATAACGAAAAAGAGAAAACATGGGAACAAATAAGGAGAGTGGGTACGTCGTACGTTTCATTACGGATTTAAAGAAGAGTCCTGCGCTATGTATTGGCGATATAAACCTACACCTGAATCCTCCGAGGGCGCAGGAGACCCCAGGGATTTGCTGCTCGCACGTGGAGCAACACTGTTGCTTGTTTGTGAGTTGTTCCGTTGTCGTTGTTTTGGAGCGAGCGGTGTAGTTGTCACAGTCACAGTTCGAGTGCTGCCGTCCCATGCTGGCCGTGTGCTCGTCACTGTGGACTTCGCTGTCGAGTGTCCGTCTTCCGAAGTTCCACCTCGACGAGACGAAGGTGTCGCTTGCGTCCTCCGGCTTGCTGGACGGGCATGATGATGAGGACCATCGAGGTTGACCAACCTCGAGCCAAACTTCGCGTTCGCAGATGACTCGCGACCAAATCCGAGAGGAGACATGTTGCCTTTCCTTGCTACCGGATTTGCTGCAGGACGCCCTCGTATTACGGGTTTGTGGACGGTGATCTTGTCAGCCCCCCAGTAGGAGAAGCTCATCTTGCTCTTTCGATCGGAGTCGCTTGAATCATTTCCATCATCTTCCTCGTCGTCTTCGGGGAGGGTAGATGATCTGCCAATAGTAGGAACGCCGGAGTGTACGTCAGCGCGAGTCCGTACGACGCTGCAAAAAATAATGAGTAAGAAGAAAATCGAGCAAAGAATTCAACCATACTCTTCCATAGAGACGACGCCCTCTTTCAACCCTTGGCCATCTCCGATGGCCCAATTCTCGATCTGGGAATTCAATTAGGTTACGTCTATTTAAAACAAATAATTTAATTACCTTGAGGAATTTATACAAATTCCGTGGTTTCGTATGCGCACCCTTCCTCCCTGTCGTCGCGTACTTGGCTTTGGCTTGAAGCTCCGGAAGGGAGTTCGTCCGAGAAGTCGTCGAAGAAACGAGCGGAAGAGATGTCACGCCAGTCCTTTGACAGCGTAACACAACGTCATTGAAGGAAACGAGCCACAGATCCTTCTTGCCACCAATGCCATTGCCAGTGTGCAGAACATCGCTCAGCTTCCTGAAGGATGACTTTCCTTTGACGTTTTTATTCGAGGCTGCTGACGGCGGAGGAGGTCGGCCAGAGGGTGAAGATGAGGACGACGAGGGAGGCGTGAGCGGCTTCTCCTCTACAAGGACGCGAGATGGCTTTGGCATAGCCAATTGCTTGACCTTTTCCAGTCCTTCGATCCTGGCGAATGCATCGCGCGTCTTATCGCGTTCTTCCTTCTGAATCTTCTCATCCTCGATACTACGAACAATCGTCTCCACCTCGGCGACCATCTGCAGCGTGCTTTCGTACTCAAATGTACTCGGATCTGTGTGGTATAAGAGATTCTGGAAAAGTAATGGGTATTTTAGCAGCCTTTGGAAGGGCTTGGATAAAGAGATCGCGAGTCCCGTCTCGCCCTTTTCTACCGCAGTTTCCTCTAATCCGTGCAAAACCTTGCAGACCTTTAACCAAACAGCGGCATCCTGATTCTTGGGCTTTTTCGTGTCGGATGCAGTCGAGAGCGCGGCATCCACTTGCTCTAAAGCACGTTCTAGATGTAGTACGTATGTCGCATATTCATGTAAAATGTGAGACTGCATGATGATAGGATTATTATACCGCTCCGAAAATATTTATGCATAAGAGAAACTCACATTGGATACGAACACATCTGCTAAACTTCGGACCAACGGGTATTGTTCCTCGTATCGTTTCCGAAGGTTCTCACTGAGAATAACATGCCCGTCAAAGATACCGTTCTCCAACACTTCCAGAACTTTCCGCAGATCCTCAGGAAGCTGATGGGGAGGGACCGAATCTGGTAGCAGCATATCTGGCGTCGTTACGCTACGTCGGAGCTTCTTCAGCACTCTTGAAGTATTAGTTTTGCCAGTCGTTCCTGTGGGGGCGAGCGAATTTTCACGATCTATAGGTGGAGGGGGTGGCATTCCAATTATCGACTGTCGACCAAGAGATGCTGAAGAACCTTGAGGCATTCGAGGAGGCGGAGGGAGTGACTGATGTGAGCGGGACGGGAACGGAAGTGCCCCCTTTTCGCCCTTTCCGGAGCCATTTCGAGGAGAATAAGGGGAACGAGGATGATTAAATTTCGCAACAGCGGCAGCAATCGCAGAGCCTTGTTGTCGATTGCGGCTGGCGTGAGCATCAGATTGGTTGCTTGAGCCGGCACCGTTGCGTGCATACGCTTTTCCAAGCTGGTCCGCAGCTTCTTCCTCGTCGGTCTCAACAGAATCGCCATCAATGTTTGGAGTGTTGCCGTTCGTAGACGTCGAAGATTGCACGGTAATTGTTGCGCTTGCAGCAGTGGTTGCGGGCGTCTCCGACCTCAGGCCTGCGGTGGGAGAAAGAAAACGCGACGCGATGGGTAAGTGATCCAATGATTCTCGAGGAGAGTCGACGCGAGCATAAAAGTTATCTTCGCGGTCGTCATGGATTAAAGGCGTCGGTGAGGTTGTCGGTGGTGGAGAAGCGAATGGATGAAGTAGAGGTTCGATGAACGTTTCCTTTAGCTTCATTAACTCAGCCACATATCTGGGTGTTAAATTAGTAACGATCGACTAGGAAAAACTCTTGTTAGTACCTCTCCTCGCTCGCAACTATCTCCCACAAAACTTCTTGACGAGTTCGTTCACGGGGTCCTAAGTTCGAAACTAGATCCTCTTCTGCGGCCTCACTCCAGGAGGCGGTCGACAGTATGCGACTCGTTGATTGGCTCGTTTGTGAATACGGCGTAGTGGATCTCATCGACTGAACAACGCTAGCGTTATCTGCAAAGGTCTTCTGAGAGTTGGGTGACAGAGCCGTCCGAGTAGATGTAGCCTTAGCCGAGTTCCCATTGACCGACTTCGGAACGACGTTCACTTTCGAAGATGACGCAGTTGATGAAGAGCCACGCGCATCCGAGCCGTGTGCAGCTTGGAAACGCGTTACGGTCGTTTTCAGCGGGGCAGGATTGGATGCCTGCTTCGTCGTGGTCGAGATCTCGGGAGTGGGCGTGTCTAGCTCTGAGAGGACACGCTGCAGAGGTGCGGGGGTAGGAGGAGGGGAGATAAACGCGACCTTCTTCTGGTTGTGAGCGTCTACCGTGTTAGCGGGTGAGGTCACCGATGTGGTTGCATCTGTCGCCTTTCTCGCACCGCGAAGAGCGGCCGATTGCTGTTGCTGTGGGCGTGATTGCTCGGAAGAAGAGTGTTGGTCGCTGGAGCTGTCCGAACTGGTAGGAGGAGGGGCAGGCTCGCCCCGTGTTGGTGTTATCAAACCGAGGCCCAAGCCTGCCCTGTCGCCCGCTGGAGGGTTGAACAGCGTCGACGCCGGAATCTGGGGCGGGGGCGAGTATGCAAAAGATCGATTTGAGGTATCCGTGCTCGCCATCGAGTTTGTCTGCGAGACAGGCACGGCAGGCAGCGGGTCGATGGGCGGGAGGGGGCGTGAGTTTATGTCTGGCAACGGCTTCGCTGAGTGGAACGAGCTGGGCGTCGAGGTGACCCGCTGAGACTGTTGGGGCGGCCATTCGCGCAGCGGGGGCAGCTCGAGCTTTTCCTTGTTGCTGGACACGGGGCTGTCCGTCGAGGACGACAATTTCTCCTTGTCCTTGGAGAGGCCGCGGTTGAAGCGGTTGAAGAGCGCTTTCATGGCTGTTGGACGGCGACGAGCAGCGACAGGGCTCGTTCACGGGCGAGAGAGGACGCTGGTCGCCGCGCACGACGGTGGCGAGGGCTTGTCGACGTCGTTGTCGACGGGCGAGGGCGTGGTGAAGGCCCAGCGTAGTCAATTGCAACGTGGTATAGAGAAGAGTCGGCGCGTGCCTGCAAGTCCAAAAAACTGCCTCCGTCAAGCCTCTTTGGGCAAACGCGCCTCCTCCTCCCTCCGTGCAACCACCATCTCGCTGGCATGCCTCTTCCTGCCCACGAAACAAAACATATCTCCTCGCTGTCCTACCCGTCTCGCGACGTTGTCTTTCAGCTCGCTCAGCGCAACGACGGCGCCTCCAACGGCACTGCTCTCTGGCTCGGTGCCCAGATCCTATCTGCTTTTCTCGCCGACGTGCTGTCATCCTCAACCACCGCAAACAGACACTCCAGATCGACGGAATCAAATCTACCTGTGCGCTCGTGGTGCTGATTCCTATCATCCCTCTTTTCCGGTACTCCCCGCTGAATTTCAAGCCATTTGGTTTGTTTTTCGCGTTGTTAGCAGGGTCCCGCCGGATGGCACTGCGAAAGGGCCAAACGCGTTGCGCGTGCCAGATCAACCAACTCGCAACCCAACAGCTATCGAGTTGGGGAGCGGCATAGGCCTGTCCGCGTGCGCAAAGATCCCTCTGACATTGACTATGACGCTGCTAATTCCATCTCCAACCCATTCTCAGACTTACACTAGCTTCAATGGGATGGGACGTTCTAGCAACGGATATTCAGCCCGTTGTTGATGCTGTCCTGCGCCCAAACGTCAGAAACAACGCCCAAGTACTGCATCCAGGTTCTATCCAAGTTCGTGAACTGGACTGGACGATACCTCCTGAAGCGTGGCGTTGGGACGACCAACTGATTATTGCGTCTCACAGCACAGCGAACGCAATATCAAGTGAGAATCCCCAAGGCAATAAAATGCAAAACACCTTCGATGATGGTGGGGATCTCGGAAACGCCAATCTAAAGCAGCCCACACCTCAATTTGATCTCATTATCACTGCTGACACTCTCTACTCCGCCGCGCTGATAACACCTCTGCTTCGCACTCTGCATAATCTATGCGCAGTGTCGGTAAGAGAGGTGGAAACCGGACATCAATCGAAGCCACCTCTGATTTATCTAGCACTGGAGAATCGAGATCCTGAGCTTGTATCTTCGTTCTTCGATGTTGCTCGTAAGGACTGGAATTTCACGACTACCCAACTTCCAAAGCGGAGAATTCAGAAAGCTCTTGAGCGTTCAAAGCTTAAATGGGAGAGAAAAGACTGGGAGGGTGTGGAAGTCTGGAAACTGATTTATTCAAAGTCTCACCAGACTCCGTTATGATGCCATTTGGTATCTACAATTACATGCAAAATTTTGTACATATGTACAAGACGGAATCGATGTCGATGTCTGCAAAAGTGGAAGAAATTGGATAGTCGTTGCACATAGGCGTAGTTCTTCAAAGGTCGTCTCGTCATGTCAAGTGCAGAGGCAAGGATCATGCCTCGAACTGCGATCATCGCAGATAACGGATGTGATGTCCGTCAGAACGAAATATACAATCAAGCGCTCGCTCCTTCCACTAAAGTTGACGGCTGCACCTGTGTTTTATCGATACTGCATTCGAATGATGAGCAAATGATATAATTAAACAGAGAGAACAAGTGGCATACGGTTCTTCAATGTCCAGATCTTCTCTTCGACTTGTCACCAACGTTAAAGTACGGTCAAATCCATGACTTGACTATGATATTGATCAGCGAATATGGCAGGAATGAGAGACAACGAAACACATACGAGATCTCTCCACGTCTCTTCTTCGTCGTTCTCCGTCTGGACCTGATAAATTTGCAGGAAGCCTTTGAAACTTTGAGCCTCACAGAATTAGGAAAACATTCGGAAGAAATCGAAACGCTTGAACACATACGTCAAATTTCCCGCCTCTGTCACATCCAAAAATCCCTTCATTTCGTCCTTCGTCTCCTCCGAGAACGCGGTTCCGTTCGTGTCCTTCGCCCACCTGTCCAGTCCAACCTGGGTCAGGTAAGCATCTGGAGGCGGGACCAGCAGCGTCGTCGCTTCAGACTGTGTCCGCTGTCTTGGTAATGATGATGAACGGCGCGACGGCGCTGCAGGTCGCGGATTGCAGTATTTTGCGAAGATATGGGCAAGACACCTCTCGAACTGATCACGCGCCGCGTCCACATCAGAGACAAAATATCAAACAACTTCAACATACGACGACGCACCTTATCGCTAATCCTCCCCTCGACATCCAAGAGCTGGACGCCCGTCTCCGCGTTGCGCCGCCCCTGGCGCGAGTCCGGCTCTGGCGTCTCTGGGCGCGGCGACTGCACCCTCTGAGCGTCGTCCAGATGATCGAAGTCTCTCAGCGGCGCCATCGATTCCTCCAACAGCACGCGCTTCGCGCGGCAAAAAGCAGTCTGGTTGAGAGAGGGAAATTTGACGGAAAGCAAGAAGAATAGGCCCGACGCCCAAGACGCGTCGGATTGAGCGGGGGGACGTGCAAGTTGGCGGACAAGACAGCGCGTCCGGCGGATCGCTTCCCTTTACGGAAGCAGGCCACGCACAGCTCGATCGCGTCCAAAAGTTGACTCGACTTCAACCCACCTGCACTCACCTCAAGCTTATTACTTCTCAACAAAATCTCAGAGAACAAAATGCCACCCAAAGCCAACTCAGGAAAGGCGAAAGCCCCTGCGATAGAAGAGACCGAGATCCTACAAGCCATTTTGCTCGCAGACAGCTTCGACAAACGCTTCGAACCCTTGACGGTCACCACTCCTCGGGTACGCTTAACTCTTACTCACCAATGAAATGCCTACTTCATAAAGACCATATAGTGCTTGCTACCCGTCTGCAATGTTACACTCCTGGAATGGACGTTCGAGTGCCTCGCAGCAGCGGGCGTAGACAAAGTCTTCGTCGTCGCTCGATCACACACCGACCAGATCGATGCAGCCATAAAGTGCGTCCATCTATTTCAATCGATTTATTTGAAGAAATTTCACAATCTACGTCACTTACATAGAGAATCATCCTGGTCCAAGGAAGACTCCGGCATGGAAATCAGCATCGTCAAAGTCCCGCGCGAGACGATCTGCCTGGGCGACGCGATGCGGGACATCTACAACCGGAAGCTCATTACATCGGACTTCCTCCTCGTGCACGGAGACCTCGTGAGCAACGTCCGCGTCGATGAAGTTGTGAACGCATTCAAGAAACGCTTCGAGGCGAGTAAGGACAACATCATGACCATGTTGCTGAAGGAGTCGGGGCCTGAACATCGCACACGGTGTGTATGCTCGCAATTCATACACCATTGCAATCCTTCTTATTCTATTTTATTCTATGTTTTGAAATTCAGACCAAGAGGAGACTCTTCGATATTTGTAGTCGACCCAGTAACATCCGAATGCGTATACTACGACTCCGTCCCTGGTCTCCCCGTCAAGACGCATGCAAGCATACCACGAACGGTCTTCGAAAAACACTTTGAGCTCGAAATCCGCAACGACCTTATAGACTGCGGCATAGACGTCTGCGCGTTCGAGGTGAATTCCCTTACTTACTTGGCCTCATATCATATCGTGCATCGGAACTGACGAGCAGGGTGTGCATGTAGGTCATGTCGCTGTTCGAAGACAATTTCGACTGGGAGCACATACGGAAAGACTTTTTGCACGGCGTGCTTTCGTCTGACATCCTCATGAAAAATATCCATTGCCATATCATCTCAGACGGGTACGCAGCGCGCGTACGGGATACAAAAAGCTACGACGCGATCAGGTAGATCTCTCCTCCCATTGTCTCATTGCATACGACTAATATCTTCTTTCAAACCATGATGCACAAACCCACAGCAAAGACATCCTGTCCCGCTGGACTTTCCCTATGGTGCCCGACGACAACATGCCTGGACCCTCGGGCGGTTACGCCCTCACGCGCAACCTCACCTACCTCTCCCTGTCCTCCCCACCCCTCCTCGCGCGTACCGCCGAGGTTGGGCCTCTCGCCCTGCTCGGTCCACGCGCCTCCGTCGCCGCAGACGCGAAAGTAGTTCGCTCGGTGCTCGGGCCCCGCTGTACTGTGGGCGCGGGCGCGGTCGTGAGTGACAGTTACCTATGGGAGGGCGTCGTCGTCGAGGCGGGTGCGGTGGTCGAGAGTAGTATACTCGGGAAGGGAGTGGTGGTTAAGAAGGGGTCAATGGTGGAGAGGGGGTGCTTGGTGGGCGATGGGGTCGTGCTTGGGCCGGAGGCGAGTTTGGCGGAGTTTTCCAGGGTGTCGAGGAGGGGTTTGCGTGCGGAAGTTGCCGATGACGAAGATGAAGATGAGGACGACGACGATGCAGTGGACTTCGAGGAAATGGAAGCTGGTAAGTGTTCAGGTTGCAAAAATAATTTGGTTCTCATAGCGGTGTGACAGCTCAAACTGAGGACATGCGCCGGCAAGTCGGAATGGAGTCCAACGGTATCATCTGGCCAACACAAGGCTCGCCTGAGGATGACGAGGATGATGAAGACGATGAAGACGAAGACGAAGAAACTTCAAATACATTCTCCAATTTACGACTAGGTCGAATAGGTATTTTCCATCCCGTCTCCAAACCACATACCACTTACTAACAAATGTTCAGGCGACCCCGGATCAGACCTAGAACTTTCCGACTCCGGATCGAACTCAGATTCAGACGCCTATGACTCTGACGCGTCCACCAAACGCAAACGGCGCACCTCCACCTCCTCCCTCTCCTCCTTCACCATCTCCTCCTCCTGCCTCAACCCAGCCGTCTCCGCCGTCGAGCGCGAATTCCGGCTGGAGGCTCACGCCACGCTTGTGCGCGCCTTCTCTGACGGGCACCGCGTCGCGGACTGCGCTGCGGAGCTCAAGACGCTGCGGCTCGCGACGAACGCGCCTTGGCGCGCGATGCACGAGGTTGTCGTGCGCACGGTCGCTGACGAGGTGAAGGTACTTCCCGCCGAGTCCGGTGCCGCTGCTCAGAGCAAGGAGATCGCGCGGGTGGTCGTTCGATGGGGACCGCTGATTTCGACCATCGCGGGCTCGGAGCCCGTTGACACGATTAGCATTCTACAAGTACGTCCTTCTACTACGAGCATTAGTGCCATTGCCAAGCCAATGAATCGCCTCAACTCAAACGTATTTAGGAGCACTGCGCGCGTTCGGCACGGTTAGGCCTCTTCGGCCAGATGCTTGCCTCATTTTACCAAAACGACATCGTGGAAGACGACGATATTAGCGCGTGGCACAAGCTGCCGGCTTCCAATCCAGATGCCACAAACGAAATCTCTGAAAACATGCGCAAATGCTGGACGGTGGGCGGGAAACTGCTAGAACACCTCGAAGCGGATTCGGAGTCCGAAGACGAAGATGAAGATAGTGAATGATCCCCAAACTTCGAGACGTCAAGACGGAAAATAAAGATGCTAATGCAAGGCCATTGGTTACATAGAATACCGTCCGTGCACCACTATTAGAGTACAGCACCATTTAGAGTACAGGACTGCTTATGATACGTGAACATCGTGCCGGAGAGTCGTGATAATGAAGAATAGCGTAAGGTCCGACTGTGCACGGTGGCGTGCAGTACGTGCAGTGCTAGTACTTTAGGATGATGTACAAGGCATGGATGATGCCCGGGCTGTGTCGGGGAACGTGCGCGGTCAGAAGACAGTTGGGATGGAAGGGATGACTGTACGCACATGTAGCCAAGGATGGTCTTGAGGAAGAGACGACGAGATGAGAACGAGAGACATAGAAAAGGATTGTAAGAGTGAACATACCAAGAGGACGTTGATGAGCTGGGAAGAGGTGAACAAGAGAGCAACAAATGTTAGAAACGCAAGACTTACGAGGTCTGAGCCGCAACCACGCTCAAGGAAGACTCCGAGAGGGGGCAAGATGACGGCAAGGCTGGAGAACGACAGTAAGTCAATATCGACGAGGAGATGAATTGCTGTCAAACGTACATGATCTAGAAAGCAAAATGAGAAAATATCAAAATAAAAAGAGGAAGAGATACGCACCTTGAAGATGTCAGAGCAAGTGAAGGCCATGGTTGGATGAGGAGAAGGGGGTGTTGGATGGGGTGTCCAGTTCGGGACGGGTGACTGCTTATATGCTGCCGCGTGGTGACGTCATCCGTTTATGGGTTGGCGCCCATTTGTAAAGTTTGCCTCGCCACACTCCTTTGTACGTCTTCTTTTCAATCTGTGGCAACTCCAATCTACTTTGCTCTACTCCAGTCTACGCTCTACTCACAGGTATCCAATAGATCTCAAATATTGCAGACACCTCCGCGCGGCGTTGGAAAAGCTGGTTTGGCTTCGTCCATCAGCAACCACCATAGGTGCCTCAAACTTGCCATTCCGAACTTCGAAGCTGTAGTAATACACCCTCACGCGATACTTTCCCTCATTTGAGTACTCGGACTCTGAAAAATCAGTGATAGATCAGTGGATGCGTTGCTTTTGTGCGAGTGGAAGCATCACGCACCAGTCGTTGCGTAAACTCGCATCTGGGGTTCGTGTTCTCTATTAAAGCTTTCGACGGCTGCAGATCACATACGATATATAACTCTCCACTGGCAGGTCAGAGAGGATCGTCTTGTTCTCCAGATTGGGTACATACCTCGTAGCAAGTTGGCATATTCATCTACTGGCGCTCCTCCTTGTGCATTGGAAGGCAAGCGAATCATTCTTCGTTATCTTTTCTTCCTTTGGTACCACTCGCAGATTTATTGACCCTTTATAGATCTCACTCGACACGGTTTTTGCACGCATTCTCATGCTTTTCGATTCGTGTACGCGGCAAAAATGCAGCAGTGCGTCAATTTATTTCGGAGCAAATCACACAATGTCCATACAAGTTTAAATAACTAACACTTTGCAAATCCGGTCTTGATGCTCAGGAGGAGCGTCGTGAGCATGAGTCTTGGTTCGCGTATGTGCCCAGAAAGCACTATTGTGTCAATGTATTTTGGAAAGCATTCGTGCAATTTTTTTACATGTATAAATCACTAACACTCTGGACTCGCCCCTAATATTACGCATGCGCACAGCAAGCTCAGTGAGCTCTAGAGTTCTCTCTCTGAACCACAAAGGATGCGGGTATTATGACTAATTTATATATAATTATACAGAGGGCATTTGAAGAGGGCACTGCGCTACTAGACAGCGCTAGTAGTCTCCCTCATATGCATATCTAGGTCGAAAGCTTTATACTCCTACGCCGTACGACTTCACTAGCCACCTGTACTCTGCTGTCTTCATGCACTTCAGTGCTGCATCTGAAAAACTCTTGAAACTCGTTTTTTCTATCGTCATCGTTCCTACATAGGCGCCGACGATACGCGCGACGACTTGGACGCGATAAATGGTCTTGAAAGGAAGCGTGTAGGCTACGTCCGAGTCGGCCCAAGTTCAAGTCAGATATATGTGTTGATTCTGGCCATAATAGAGGTGTCAATTATTACTTACGATAGGAATAGTTTAACTCGAAGGTTGCGCTGGGAGAGTGCTTCTTATCCCATTGAGTAAGCTCTGTGGACTCGGATCGTCAGTCAGTGAATGCCATCGAATTCTTCAAACCAACAACGTACGTGTGGCGAGTCGGACGCAGTAATCCTCCCTCGTTAACGTTGTGTATTGTGCGCCGCCAGCGGCACGAGCACTGGCATTAGTCCTACTTTTGAAATTCAGCAGACCCATCGTTCTTTTCTATTTGATTCGATTCTGACAACGTTAGTAATGCTGTTTTATAATGCCCCGACATCCCGACGGTTTTTATGTCAAGATTGCAGTGTAACCCAGACATCTGCACCATAATGCACCGGCAAAAGCGTTAATTAATTTCGAAAGCAGCGCATATAGCCATAGTGTACGTATATTAAACGCATACAATGTTCAAATGAGCATTGACGCTTTGCAAACCCAACTGTATGCGTCCAAGTCAATCCATTTTCCAGACCAGTGACCTGAACGTACCTCCCAGTCCTGCAAGAATCCACGACGCGTTGAACGGTTTCAATAAGCACTGACGTCCGAGTCCCAGAAAACGTAGTTTTGCAAGCACTCCCAGGCAGCGGCAGAATAGCTTTCTTCGCTAGTGTTTTGCACTAACACTCCCCGTACTTTATCGCCTTTGATGTAGTCATTGACATAGATCACGACGCGGTAATTAGTTTTAGAGAGTTTTGTTTCTACGTATCAGTTAAGTGAATTAGAAGTCATATTGTCGCTCATGGATATAAATGATTGGTACATACCTGAGGAGCGGTAGATGTCATAGGTCGGTTTGGTCTCGTTCGATTCATCCGATTCGTTTATTCGTGCAATCTCTGTTACACGCATATTCAGTCAGGGAATACATTGTAATAGTCTTTGAGAACCCCGACGACACACCCTTTTCTAAGATATCGTAGTAATCTTTCTGTGCGTCATAGTCGACCTCCGTAAATGGCGAGTAGTGAAATTTTTTCGGGTCCACCAACTTCATCTTTCCTTTCTTCCTTATTTCAACACACCTGCACGTTTGAGCACATAATTTATACCTCGTTGGAAGCCTAGCATTCTGTCAGTCTCCGTCATCATGTAGACAGAATAGCATCAGTCGGTCAGCTTCAATAAGGAAGGATGCAATATTCCTACATGTCTTAGTTTTGCGGTCAAACCACATTGCATTCAATCAATCGCAATTGAAGAGAACTCTCAAACTGTCAGTCACACACAGAACTGAGAGTGTGAAAATGTAGGCCGGAATGCACCAGCAAAAGCGTTGGTTGGCTTCAAACCGGACGCATACAATGTACCTACAATGCTTCGATCCCAACTGCTGACGACTGTATCGCCAATTCGAAGTGAGCGCGACAAACTAACTCGACATTCCAAACTATCGCCGGATCGCATTGAGGAAAACGCATTCATCGATCATGCAACAAGAATTTCGTAACTCACCAACTCACCAACAGAAATTAACTACGGCGCCAGAGTCAATTCTTCGAAGACCGCGTCCAGCACCTCCGCCGCACGTTCGCAGTCCGCCCAGGTATTGTAAAGCGGCGCAGGCGAGAGTCGAATCACGTCCGGCTCGCGCTCGTCCCCGACAACACCGCGTCGCTTCAGACCCGCGAAGACCCGCGGCATGAGCCCCGAGTCGGCTGGGAGCAGGAGAAGCGAGAGCTGCGCGCCGCGGGCCTCTGGGTCGGCGGGGGTGATAATTGTGAATGCTGGGTGCACCTCCTTACTCCCTCCTTGTGCTCCCTTCCCTGTGCTGTCGAAGCCGTAGGAAGCCGCCCGCTCCGGCGGCACGTACCATCTCGATTTCGTGAGCCTCTCGTAAAAGGCGCCCGTGAGACGAACCGAGCGCCTACGGACTGCGGGGAGCATGCCAGCGTCGCGAAAGACTTCGAGAGCGCCCATGAGCGCGGCGTTGCAGAGCGCAGAGGGGTTCGACTGCTGGAAGCCCTGCGCGCCCCGAACAGGTTCAAAGTGTGGCGGCATCGCGAAGCGCGTGGCGGGGTCGTGTCCCCACCACCCAGCGTACCTGCGCGTGTTAACATAGCAGATTCAGTTAATCGCGTTAGTTAATTCGGATGTGAGATCGCAGAAGAGAAGAACGGGAAAAGGAGTGAAAGGAAAGATGGGATACGAAGTAATTTGAGCAGCAAATTGGGGGACAACGAGGCCTTCCGACAGTTGATTAAAATTCGCACCTCGGCTTATGCTCATCCGCCCATTTCTCGTGGACGAAGAGACCCGCTATTCCCCCCGGCCCGGAGTTGAGGTACTTGTATGTGCACCACACCGCGAAGTCCACGTCCCAGTCGTGCAGCGCCATCGGGACATTCCCTATCCCATGCGCGAGGTCCCAGCCGACCGTGCAGCCCTGTAATAAAATAAATAGATGAGAGAAGAAACAGAAAGAAGAAAGGGGAGGTTGGGTAAATAGGGTAAATAAAGGGGGAATTGAGCCGGGAAATAATTATCCAAGCGGACGTTTCGTAACGGAAAGGCATACACGAGTGATGAGATTATTGGGGTGCGATGCGAGGATGCACCGTGTGCTTTTGCTTCATGACGCCCCTCTAATTTCATTTTTCTCGTGATACATCGATAATAATCAGAGACTGTTTGAGAGGATGCACGCACCTGCGTCTTCGCAGCGCGAGTAATACGTTCCATCGGAAACCATTGGCCGGAGTAGTATTGCACCGCAGGAAACAACACCAACGCAATACTCGCTCCTTCACGTTCGATGGTGGATAGGATGTCGTCCTCTCTTAAAGTATACTCGCCGGACCGCGGGGAAAGCTCGAGCACCGCATTCTGAGGGTCGAGGCCGTGTAATGTTACCTGAGAGGCGAACGCATACTGTCTTCCAAAAAACGCGGTCGTCCGCATAGAGTGACGAGGGAAAAACAATTAATGAGCACATGATACGGTGTTCTCCGGCAGAACATGGAAGTGGAAATTCACGACACAAACCTGATCCGAAGGAAAGGCCTTGGTTTCGCAGAGAATCTTGTAACGGCTTGGTGTGGGTTTGTAGAAGGAGTTCATCATGAGATGAAGGTTTGCCGTGAGCGTGCTCATGCAGGCTACCTCGTCGGTGCGAGCTCCTGTAAGGAGATTAGTATATTCCGATTAATGAGAAGATGCAACGGACCGACGAGTTCTGCGAGGAGAGGATTAATGTGATCTGTTGAAGACCACGGTCTGCCTTCGGGATGGTTGAAGTGCCCTTCCACGCCCCTTTCGATAACTGAGCCCAGACTGTAAAAGAGCTCAGCGCGAAAACTCACCTTTTGGCCCATATTTCCAATTCCTGGCGAACGTACTCGTCCGCCCGTTTGGGGAGTGCGCCGAGGGAGTTTCCGCAAAGATAAGTACAAGGCTTGTCCACTTCAAGATGTTAGAGATCAAAATCAAGCTCTGTTGGGAACGCAGTCGATATAATTACTCACGATCTTCAATCGCGATGTCCGAGCTTCCCTCGTCAACGAAACTGCGAAACGTGGGCAACACGAACGCGTCTCTCTGCAGAGCGCCATCGTTGATGTCGTCGATGCTATCTTGCATTACTTTGAACTGCTGGTATAAAGGAACGGAAGGCGTTGAATCTCCGCGATCTCTGGGAGAGTGTCGGTGCTGTGAAAGGTGTCAAGCGACGAAGCTTTGTGGCGAGAAAAGGTCCCGGATCTGCGAATAGGATGGGCGTATCTTCTCAAGCTCTTGAGATCTGGGAGAATTGAGGCCGAGAACTGCTTTCAAATTGACATGGGCGCGACCGTGGTGGTGGTAGATGGGAGAGAAGAGTGTCGGTGGCAAGGAGTCGGTGGCTTTGTGTCGGTGCACATGGTCTTCGGCGAGCAGAGCAAGCAGACGAAAGCTGGACGCGTCGGGGATGGGGAAGCGTGGGAACAGTATCCGAAGATTTGCCGGGTGCATGGCTCGATCGCTTAGGCTGTTTTGTTCCGTCGCGACGGCCCTTGCTGTATCCTCCCTGCCAGTGTCCATGCCCGATATCTGATCAACTTCAAAGAGCAGAGCGGATTCGTCTTCGTCAAGGAGAGGAGGATGGACGTTCTGTCGTTCTGATGGTCGGTCGATTGGCGGATTGATCCTCAGGCCGTTGCTGTTTTGTGAAAACCGTTGACCATGTGTCGTCGAGCTTTGCAATCAAATGCGTTACACGTGTTTTCTTGCTAAGATATCGTTCAGAGCTGACTCGTCATAGACAAGTCGTTTGCCACTCTTCCATCGACGACGACGACGAGATCAGATTCAAGCAATCTTCAGGTTATATCGAACAGTCTCCTTTAGCAGACCTAATGTCTGTGTCTGGAGGAGGAAACGCCAGCACAGCCAGCGATATCCCCATCGAAAGCGAGACGCGACGACGGAAGGCAGTCGTTGTCGGTGGAGGGCCAGTGGGATGTCTCGCCGCCCTATCACTTGCGAAGCAAGGTTGGGATGTCCATCTCTACGACGGCAGGCCCGGTGCGTCCTCTTTCTGTCTCTCTGCCAATCCAAATATTCAGACATATCTTCCCCTGCCACCTGCCAATCTCCACTCGCCCTTCCTTCCAATTAGATGCCAATTCGCCCAAGCTCAAAGAGGGGTTACGTTCCGTGAACCTCGCCATATCTGCCCGCGGGTTCGCCGCCGTCCGTGCGGTCGATCCAGCCATGGCAGACGTCTTCCTCCAAGACACTATCCCCATGAAAGGTCGCATGATCCACTCTCGCGCCGGTGTTCAGCAGCCCCAGGCCTATGACATTCTCGGCCAGGTAAGTACGCGTTTTTCTGCCCCCTATTTGATTTTAAGTATGTCTTTTTAAATTATCACCTAGAGCATAAATGCTGTGGATCGGGGCCTGATCAACAAGACCTTTCAAGCGGCCTTACGCAAATCAGACCGCATCCAGGTGTTTTATGAACATAAGCTCACCCAGGCCGAGTTCGATGAGCGCGTCTTAACCTTCGTGGACGCCTTCGGAAAGGAGGTGCTTGTCGGTTTTGATTTCTGCGTCGGCGCCGACGGAAGTTATTCCAACGTTCGGCGACAGTTAATGCGTGTAGTGCGGTGAGTTTCGCTCTCATTTTAAGCCTTACGAGACAGTATTGTATAGCCGTCTCAGATCGGTCGCAGAGGCAAGTTGCTAACGCTGATTGCATCTGTCGCGCGTCTCTCCATGTCTTTGGCAGAATGGATTACTCGCAATTCTACATCCCACACGAATATATGGAATTTAAAATTCCTGCAGGCCTCGACACCGAGGGGAACGTCGCGTTCAAGCTAGACCCCAATTACCTCCATATCTGGCCACGCAAGTCCTTCATGTTCATCGCTCTGGCCAACAAAGTATGAGTTAATGTGACTGCGCAACTAAAGTGACATACTGGAAGAACACTGACATACCATTTAACTTTCCCGCAACCTTCCTTGAATGTCTGGGTCGGGGGTTGCGCTTTCTGGGCGTAGGACAAGTCCTTTACGTGCAGCCTTTTTGCGACCGGCCAGGAGCTCCAGGAGCTGAAGGATCGTCCATCGACGGGCTTGGATTGGGTCAAGGCGCATTTTCCGGACGTGGTCCCTTTAATAGGTGAATCCGCCATCCTCGACTCATTCCGGAATAATCCAAAAAGTCCCCTCATCGCCATAAAGGTAAGGTTTGAGCAACTCGTGCACTGAAAGTAAGCCATGCATTGATTCGCAACCTTGGTGGTGTGTGCTGCCCCCCTGACACAGGCGAATCCGTACCACTACAAGGACCGTGTCGTTATTCTTGGGGATGCCGCGCACTCAATGGTTCCTTTCTTCGGACAGGGCCTGAATTGCGGCTTAGAAGACGTCCGTGTTCTCGATATAATACTGCGAGAAGAGGGCGTCGAGGCAGTGAGGCCATCGTCTTCATCATCAGATTCATATCCGGGAGATACGAAGAGAAACAGCGTCGTCGTGGATTCGAAACTCGCCAGCGCACTGCGCCGGTATACTGAAACTAGACACGATGATCTTCTCGCCATTTCGGACTTGTCTCTGGCCAACCTGTGAGTCGTCGATTACCCTTCTATTTGCCCGCCCGTGGAAAAAATTCATGCTGATGGACGGTTGAAATCTTTCTTCCTATTTCCTATTTTTCCGGTCTTCTCTGTTCGCCTTTTGCCATATCGCCCTTCTCGTCTGTCATGCCTGGATCCTGTTCGTGTTGGAAATGCGAACTGATGGCACCAATCACCATCCTCGAACGCAACACCAAAAATTCTCTCGACGCCCCGGGAAAATAATAATCAAAGCGTGGAAATGCAGCACTCGGTAGCAACGCCAACTTACCTCGTCCACCGCGCTCTGGATAATGTGCTTGCGTATCTGACTTGGGGATGGCAGGGAGCTCCCGCCGCGGCGATCCAACAACTCTCAGAGGTGCCATTCCCAAGTGCCTCCCCCACCGGCTGGCTCCCGCTATATACCATGGTCACCTTCCGGCCAGATATCAGCTACAGTACGCTAAAGCGCAAGGCGGAGCGTCAGGACCGTATACTGCAGTGGGGGATGTCGACGGCGGCGATCCTCGGGCTAATTGGATACGCAGGTCTCAAGTGGACCGCGAAGCGTTAGAGTTCGTAAACTTGGATCAGTGTTCGTCACGCTGCAGGCGAAGGTAGGTAGGGGAATTCGGTTCTTTATCGCTTTTCGGACGTGTAAATTGTATATCTTATTCGCTGGGCGCGGATGGATGCCAGCTTGAAGGGGCAGTGGACGAGACATTTATAAAAATGGATCTAGACAGGCCCCTGCGTCGAAGAGGCTGTTTGGTGGCGAAAATGAAAAGGCAGTATTACAATAAATAGACACTTGTGGACTATGCTTTGCTCACACTGTTTGCCAGTGAACCATTCGTCAACATGTTCCTTCCACCCATCAACGCGGATTGCCTTGTGCGGAAGTAGACAGCAGGTTGCGCATATAATCCTATGGAGACAGACAAGACGAGTACAGACACAGAGACACAGACAGAGAGACAATAGAGATAACAGTATTCCAGAGCCGTAGTAGAATAGAAGCCAAGAAGACAGACATGCAGAACGAGTATATGTCATGTTCAAGCCAGGCAGCAAACACCGAGGCTAGTCATAATTAGCGCGGGAGTCAAAGGGAGAGAAGGGTGTATCTCTGAGGGACAGAGGGCAGGCGACGGGTTGCAGCTGAGTGGCAAAAGAGAAATTGAGTCCGTGGAGAGAAGGGAGGGGAGGGAAAGAGGTAGGAAGTGTATGTGTCGCAAAAGAGAGACAGATGCGTGTAGTAGTGAGTGAGGATGTTGTCGCATTACTCTGCTGCGACCTTGGGGGGCCTGCCGCGCTTCTTTTTGGGCGGCTCGCCCTCCGCTGCCTCGTCCTCCTCTTCGTCGTCCTTCTTGGGTGCTGCAGCGGGTTTAGGATTCTTCGGAGGGCGACCGCGGGGTCTCTTAGGGACATCAACCTCACCCTCGGGTTTGGGCTGATGGAAAAGGTCGTAATCAGTAAACGAAAGCGGATTGCGACGCATATACGAAGAAAAGATGGACGGGTGATGAGGAAGCAAAAAAGTGGAGGAAAATCGGGGAAAAAATGAGGAGCCGGCGGGTGGTCGTCTGGGAGGTGGTGGCTCAGCGCGCTTACCTTGGGCGGTCTCCCCCGCTTCCTCTTCTCGCCCGAGGGGCCTGCAGCTGGCGTGTCTGTCTTTGCGGCGGTGGTCTTGTTCTTGCTGCCCTTTGGACGACCCCGCCCGCGCTTGACCGGGACTGCGGGGGCAGCTGGATGGCAGAGCGTGTCAGAGGCGACGGTGATCTCGATAAGGGGGTCAGTGATGGCTACCTGGCTCGTCCGTGTCCTGGACCTGGTCCTCTTCGTGCTGGTCGTCGGCGACCTTTTCGACGGCGGGCTCGTCAGCCTTTGGCGAGGCGGACATTATGGCGGGGGTTGCTAGTAAGTGGGAGAGAAAGAGGGGGACGGCGGCTCGTTGTTTGGCTTCTCTTTTTATCGAATATTTCCCTAGACCCCGGAATATTAATATATCTTTTATTTCCCTTTTTCCCTCGAACACGTAAATAATCTGATTATCGCCACAACACCACATCTGCCCCCCTTTTTTCCTCTTTTCGTAACATTCCGCAACCAAATCCTGCGAATTTTCCACAAATATTCGCTTTTGATGGCCCCCGATGGAGAAATTCGCATCCAATTTCCGCTGATTATATGCGCTCAGCCCCTATTTCCATGCTCAATTCGGCTCGCGGAGTTAAACATGCCCAAAGCCTAAGGGTCCTGCCACGCCAGCACCCCTCCGTTGCTCATGCTGCTCGTCGTCGTCGTCGTCCTCCTCGCCGTCGCCGTCGCACACGACGTCCACGCACGCGTCCACTTTGCGCTCGCGGAGGACCTCTATGCCTTCCCCAAGTACAGGCTCACTTTTCTCAACGGTCTCCCCGTCCTCAACGACACCGCGCAACGCTGGCTCGAAGAAGGCCTGAAGGGAGGCGAACTCGAGTTCCTCGATCAACCATGGAATGCCCAAATGCATCCGCCGTCCAACCTGAGGACAATTGCAGCCCAGCACGACGACGACGAACACCAACGTCCGTTCGAAAACCCAACCGTGCGTTCTCACTCTCCTCTATTGTTGTGCCACTCATCACCTTCCCATTAGACTGATGTTGGCAGCCACGACAGCCGTCCTGGCTTTACGCTGCAGAAGATGAAGCTCTCCGAGAACACCCAGTACATCTGTCTGATACCCCCGCCAGTGGAAGAGCCTGTCCGACCGGCAGACGAGCACAAACAAGACGAGAGCTCACCCGCCCAAAGTTGGAGTCTGTTGCAACCCTTGTCCGGATCGTGTTTATATGTATGTGTTCATATTTTGTCTGATTGATTCATTGTCCAATTTCCTTCTATAACTTACATCTGCTTTTAGCATAGGCAAGGATGGTTTACCTATAGCTACTGCCATAACAACGCTGTTCGACAATTTCGCGAAATGGCCCATTCCCATCCGCATCCGCCTGGTGAGTTTTGTCTCCTACTTTGCGTTCGAACCAAGCCTCTGTTTGGTTCCGCCTTTGGAGAGAGAGAAAAACACATGCTTACATGATCGACAAGGAGGTTACGTCCCGGAGGAAGATCCTGAAGTATGGCGAATTCTAACTCAATTCATTTCTCGCTCCTTATTGACTTCCGTTCCCTTTTTCTTTTTCTTTCCCCCTTTTAGTGGGAAGCTTATACGTTGGGCCAATCTACTTCCGCCCGAGACGAAGGACGTGACCTCGCTGTTAACCAACAACAGGCAGCACTACAGAACAATGTCGACATCGTCGCAACAGCTGGTCATCGGTATCTCAAGCAGACGTGGGGCGATGGCACAGTTTGCGACAAGACAGGCGGTCCTCGGGAGATCGAAGTTCAGGTGGGTTATCAACCAGACGCCCAATTTCGTATCTGATTAATTTAATTCCTTTGTTCTTTTCTCCTTTCCCTCTGTCATCTCGCCCGCAACAACGCCCCTTTCCCCTCCCCTTTCGGCGTCTGGCGCATGCTCGTTACTGGCCAATTGAAATTAATTTAATTTCGCCCTGGGTCCGCGCTGGTTCTATTGTTATGTCCTTTCTCCGATTGATTTGATGGCGCCCGCATCATCTGCTTCAATCCACCCCCACAAACTATCAAATAATCAATTGCGAACGTCGACCTATCTTCAATGCTGGACGTCAAAACTCCCTGATGGATGGGCGTGCAATTCGGCGACGGGCTGTGCGATGTGGGGTCTGGACTGGGCTTGCTGTATGCAGTTCCACTGCTCGATGACGATGACCGACACGATTCTCTTCGTCAAAGAGACGAAGACATGCCACTACGTCATGGTCATCCACACCCCGCGTCTATGCGGCGAGCCTGGCTTCAAGACGCGTCTCGAGCAGCGCGAGGAGGCGTTCATACGGTGCAGGGAGATCGTCGACTCGCCCGACGCTCTGGCAGCCGTCAAGGGGAGGATGCCCGAAAGTGCCTATCCGATGAAGAGAAGGGAGAGGACCGGGGTGATCCCTCCTCCACCCGTTCCCGGGACCTTGAAGGAGGTCGAAGGAGACGAGCAAACTGCGATGGTCGACGCGCTAGAGTGGTTCACGAGAGCACTCGAAGGGCCATCGAAGAAGACGACCACAGGCGCTGGCGGACAGATCGACTCGCTCGCGGAGAAGATCAGGAAGGCGAAGGAGCGTATGGAAGCCAAGGGGCTGTTGAAGAAGGACCGCGATCCACAGGCGAAACAGCAACAGCAACAGGAAGAGACTGGCGACGAAGACGACGGTTCCCCTTTCAACGTCATCCCAGGCGAGGACGGTAATCTAATCATCGAATTCCTGGACGCTGAAGAGCTGCTTGCTGGGCAGGACGGTTGAGGAACGCATGAATGAAGTGCTTTCCGGGAAGATTCATGAGGCCCTTCGTGCAGCAGGGGTGGAGGCCTATGTCATCAGTGAAGATGTCGTAATAAGTGATATAGACGAGGATGAGGATGAAAGTCGCTAAAAGTTCTGACGGCGCGAGCCTTCGTCATCCCAAAGGACACTCTTTGCTCACATCGCTTTCGACTGTATAAATTAACGTTATTGTGCTATAAAATCGGATGTAGAATTGGACCCCTCTGCAACTTTCGAGAAAAGTCTTCGAAACGACTCTGTTGTCCAGGTGCAACCAACGAATTTATATGGAAAAAAATACCCTTGATATATGCCATGCCAGTAGATACGTATGGTACATGTATACTTGTCTATATGTCGAGTCGAAACGAAACGATAAGAAAACCTAGTGACGACGTAGCGTAGAAGGAAAAAAGTACGGGAAGTTATTTGGCCCCGATAAGGCGACGTCGATAAGAAGGCGTAGGCGCACGGAATAAAAGTGGAAAAGAAAGTGAAAAGGCAAATAACAAGAAGTATGAGAGATAGCATGCGAATGTGGACGATGCAAATGCGAGACGAAACAAAGGTGTGTACATGTGCAGGTAAGAAATGTTCGTTCGTTCGTTCGTACGCCTAGGGCGAGTAAAGGACGAGGGCATCATAGTGTAGTAAGAAGAAGCGAGCCTCGACGGGAGACGCCTTAAAAAAAGACCCTTCAGGCAAACGTATCGGCGCGACGGCATCAACAGAGAGAAAATGCAACGTGAGTTTGTTGTTGAAAGATGTGACATGCAGTGGACCAATCCAATAAAGCATTACGGTGTAAGCGGATCCAGGGAAAGTGGCGAAATATAGTTGGGATGGATGAGCCTGAGGAAGATAGGATGGAGGAATGGGAACGAAGGTGGACGGAACTTGAAAGTGTTGTTGTTGATGAAATAATAAGAAAGGCAAAAGAATATCCAGAATCCGACCCCTCCAGTCATATATACTTTTCTCTAGAGTTAGAAAAACCTCTTCTTCGTAGTCTTCTCCTCTTGGGGCATCCGCACATGAGCGTGCTTCGGATACGCATCCTTCGCTAAAGCCGAGCAAGGCTCAATGCCCTTCAGCCACTCGTCTCCTTCATCCTCGTCCTCAGGATCGCAATCGTGATCCTCGCAGACGAAGCACTCCGGTGGGCTGTCGATCCCGCTGCGCACCGTCGAGCAGCTGCTGGCCATGCTCACTCCGCTCCGCACGCTAGATGCGCTCGACACGCTTCCCGCAGAGGACGAAGGGACGATGCACCCGCACAACAGCGCGCTGCCTTTGCCTTTACCCTTCAGCAGGTCCGTCAGCGTGCACCGCGCGGTGGGTTCTATCGCCATCATCCGCCTCAACGCGGAACGAGACTCGCGAGGAAGAAGACGGAATATCGAATCAGTCGTCCCCATGCTGGCATGCGCCGTCGCGACGCTGTCAGTACGCTCACGAGGAGCACGGCGCGCATTCGGACCTCGCTGCTGCTGAACTTCGATCTTCGGCGATGAAGGTGACTTCTTTGCGATAGCAGCGTCACTCGGCTTGGGCGTTGCACTCGTGTCTCGTGGGATCGTCTGAGTCTTCGAACTTGAGGTGGAACTCTGCGCAATTTTCTGAGGCGACTCAGTCACTGCGAAAGTCTGGCCAGGACGCGGCGTCGGCGTATCCATGTTGGCCCCCAAGTTCGGAAGCGGCGTCGACGCGCTCCTGCTGCTCGTTCTCCGATCTACCCTCACGGTGGACGAAGACGGGCCGCCGCCCAACGCGCATAGCAAATCTTCCGACGGACTCGCCGCAATCGGGCTCCCCTGCGCGCTATGCACGCTCACTTGCAGCGGCAAGCTCTCCGTGCTTACACTGGGGCGCGCAAACCTCAAGACGCTGGGATCGCACTCCACGCCGTCTTCCACGGGCAACACATCGACGGCAATATCCAACGACGAGGGCGTCGCGCTCTTTTCCAGAGCGGGCATCGTCTCCGTCGCAAGCATGGGCAGCGTCGTCGCCGAACTCGACGGCATGTGATGAGGGACGATCGCATGAGCGTGCTCGGCGGACTCGCTCGTGATACTCGTTCCGCCCGAACTGTTGGTTGGACAACGCTCGAGCTCGACACCGCCTACTTGCTCAGGAGTTGGGTCTACGTCCGTGTCAGCGTCAGGAACAGTGATCTCCGTCGCACATTCGCTGGGCTCGCCTTCAGAAGTACACATGCTGTGCGCTCCCTCCTCTGAGCTCTCGCTCGCACTTCCGCTCACACTTCTCGACGGGACACGCACCGGCCTCGCCGTCTCCTCCGCGCTCATCGCCGGTGGCTCCAAAACTGCCTCCTTCTCCTCTTTCTTCACGTGTTTCTTCGACTTCTTCTCCCTAGGAGGCGGCTTTTCACTCAAGTCGGGGTGAGTAAGCACGAAGTTCCGGTAGTTGGCGTCCGACTTGGGATCGGGAAGCTTCCAGGGGAAGCGCCTCAACACCATGCACAAAAAGATGATCGCGACGCTCCATACGTCGGTCTTGCGAGGATCGTAACTGTCGCTGCTGGCCAACACTTCAGGAGCGAGGTAGGGATCTGAACCCACCACCCCGCTCGCCTTCACGATCTGCTTTCCTGGATAATGGAATACAGTTGCCGTGCCGAAGTCGATGAGCTTCACGATATTCTGATCCGTCATGACGCAGTTGTCCAACTTGAGATCGCGGTGCGCAAGCCCAATCGAGTGGAGGTATTCGACGCCGTCGCAGATTTGTCGGAAGACGCAGTAAATCTCCGGGCGACCCATGCGTCCAGACATTACGACGGAGAAGAGGTCGAATGGAGCGTACTCCATCACCTAAGCACGCACGAGCGTCGATCATCTATACCACGCCCTCACTGTAATTAAGAGCGCGTGTGCACTCACCTCGTAATAATGACCATGATCGCTGACGATATCCACCGTCTCGATAATGTTGGTGTGCTTCAACGTGCTCCCGACGCAGAACTCTGCCGTCACCTTCTTCTGATACTCCTTCTCGCTCTCTCCCTGCCGCCTCGCCCTAAACTCCTTCACTGCATAGATACGACCGCCATTCTTCGTAGAAGCCTTGATGAGGCGAACCGTCCCGCCAGCACCAGATCCGAGCACACGACCCCATTTTCCATACTTTTTCGTCAGGTGTGCTTGCGTTGCATCGGAAAGGGACGCGATAGGATGGGGCGCGTGAGCGTGGACGTGCTCCTTGTGCTCCTTGTGATGCTTGCCGTCTTTGTGGTCCTTGCCCTTTGGCGAGGGCGTCTTGTTGACGGCCGGTCGGCCCTTTGCGTGCTTGACAGCATCCGCTTGCTGGTTACCCTTGCCGTCAGCGGCGGCAGCGGACCCGAAATCCCGAATTTTGGCCGGCACGGCTGGGGTGGGCTGCACGCTCATGTTTTGGGGTGGAGCCTCTTCGGACGTTGGGCTTGCGATCTGAGTTTGCGAAAGATTTGCAGCTGGGGATGGGGACGCAGGATTGATGACGATGGCTGGTGGGGGATCGTGGTCGTCGGGCGTGTGTACTACAGACGAGTTGAGAGAGGACGAGGACGCGGCTTTGTCGACCGCAGCGGGTGCACGCAAGAGGCTGCTCTGAGAATGGTTATGCGAGGCGGTGGCGGATGCGGTATGGGAAGGGGGTGCGGAGTGAGAGGGATTGTGGGGGTGGGGGATATGGTTGTGGAGGAAGCGTTTGAGGTCGCCGAGAGGCCCTGAAGAGGCCTTCTGCTTGATTGGGGGCGCGGTGGTGGGTGCGGTGGGCGCAGAGGAGGAGGGGAGTGATGAGGAGGCGGAGGTCGATGCGGTCGCAGCTGTCATGGTGGTGGGTGCGGATGATGGAATGGGTGGCCTGGCGTTCGATGGTGCTGCTGCGGGCACTGTTCGAGTTGGCCGCGAGGATGTGCGCAGGCGGGTGGCCTGCGAGTTCGCTGTCAGCGTGGTCGTCGCGGTCGTCGCCGTAGCTGTCGTCGCTGTCGTCGAGGAGAAAGTGGAAGTAGAAGGAAGAGGAGGACAGGCGGGCTGCGATGCGAGTGGTGGGGAGAGGCCGAAGATTGAGCGTGCGAGTGCGGGTGCTGTCGGATGCCGTCGGGCGTCTCCCCGTGCGCTTGCGGCTGGCTTTCCTGGCGTGGCCGACAAACGACTGCTGCTTGTCGCTGTGCTCGACGACGGCGAAGAGGCCCTTGTCGCTGCTGGCGGTGGCGAGCTGGTGCTGTTCGTCGTCGTCGTCGTCGTCGCTGATGAAGATAAGGAGGTGTCTGCCGAGGACGGGGCGCGATGGGAGCGGCTATTTTTACCGCTCGGCATCGGACTCCCGTCAGCAGCACAGTGCTAAACAGTAATTACGTCAGTAAAATAAAAAGAAAAGAAAAAGAAAAATAAGAAAATACAGACCAGGTTGGGCGTGCTTCGGAGGGCAGCACGCGAGGGCACGACGTCCTCCGTGCATGTAAACGCGTACGGGTTGATCAGCGCCAGCGACGCAGCAGTCAGCTGCCGCACGCCTTTCCTCTGCGTCTTGCTCCGTCTCTTCCATGACGATTTGGACGAAGAAGCCGACGACAGATCAACGACCGACTGACTAAACAGCCGTCGCGGCACGACGTCGGGGTGGTCGCTGCCCCCGTATGGATTGATCATCGCCAGCGTCGACGCATCTGTCAGCGAATCCACGCGTGTATGCAGGTACATCTTCGAGGACTTCGAAGCGGCCGCCAACGCCGGAGAGGGGTGGTGGAGGAAGTCCAGTCGATCCCGTAGCGCGTGCGGATGGGTACCTGTCTGTTCGAGCAGCGACGGGGACGATGGACGTGCAGGTGTCGATGAGCCTGGTGTCGACGGCGGTGACGGGTAGGCCAGCGCGTGCAGCGACTTCATCGGCTTTGCAGACGTACTCGACATCATCCTCTCGTCTCTGTCCCGGGGACGTACCAGCGCGTGTTTCTATCCTGTTCTTTTTCCTCCAACTCTCGCGTCTTACTCTCCTTCAACGTGCGTGGGGTTGGTCGGTCGAGGGCGCCGTCGTTGATCTGCCTGGGGTAGATAAAGGGCTCGCGGTACAAAGGAACAAAGCAAATTCAGAAACGTCAGGATGAGCCTCGTCGTGCAATGTCGCTCCGAGAGTCTCCTGCGTTCAAAGTTGGATCGTCGGGGAGGGAAAGATGTGCTACAGAGCGGGGAAGAGGCGTCTTATAGTGATTGTGTATGTTGCCCAGAGACCAAGCCCAAGTCCCCGCACGGTTCTCGCATCCTCGCCAACGCCCAAATCTCCAGATCCAACGCGTGCTTCTTCGCGCTTGGCGCACATCCCCGCCTCCCCATTCGCTGCGCCTTCGACCTCGCCCTGCACATCCCTCCTCTTCCCTGCTTTTCCACGCCTTTACCGACGCTGCTCTCCACGTTCTCTCTCCTAACTTATCATCATTATCCTCGAGCTTTTCTCACTTTGCATCCAGCCCAACAGTCTCTCCATCGACGTCTCTCATGCTAGCGAGTTTTCCCTTCACAGCAAAGAAAAAAGACAGACTAAACGCACGACAACATAGCGCTTCTTTTTCTTGGCCTTGGCGGTGTAGCACATCGAATTCGCTTCCTTCAACAACACTAAACCAAATTCTAATCTACAGGCGAATTATCTGGACACAACGGCCCGCCTACAATCGTTTCATTTGTCCTTGCACCTTACACTCGCAGCCCGGTGTTGGTCGAACAACCTTGGGATTTTTCATTTCACAATAATCACTGGACGATGTGCATCTCTTATGCCCGACAAGCAAACAATCGAATCATCAACGTTGTTGTAATGGATGTCGAAAAGAAGTCCTTGGACACACAGCCAAGACACCTCGCTGCGCATACAAGTTCGGTCTATGAAGCGGCATTGTCCCAAGCGAGCGCACCCCGTAACCGCGAGCAAACGCTCCATGACGTCTCTCCTTTCAAAGATCCTGTCGTCCCCGGACCGCACCGAATATTGCTTTGTTGTTCTTGCAGTTACTTGCAGTCTTCAGAGGACGCACGACCGACTTCACCCGTCTACGAAATATCGGGATTTGACGTCGGAATCGTGACCTCATCCAACGGAATCAAATATCGCAGCGCATTTGCCTCCCTTCCTCACCCCGCCGGCCGAGCCTGAGCAAAAAGCACTAAACACCCCTTCGAATGAAACGCATCCTTCCCCGCCGTTCATAGCCAAGGCGCCAGAAGAAGGTCTTCAGCGCAGGTCATCGTCGCGCAGCCAACACCGGTTTGCGTCATGGACGCACACTTTGACGGGAGACATATTCCGTGCACGAAAATGACCGAATTTGCGAGTTACTCTCTCTTTGCTTTGGTCGATCAGGGGCTGCAGCTCCTACCTTTGCGACGATGTACGTCACCGTCTTCGCGAACTACGGTCGAAATATTCACGAGTCGCGAGACGAAAATTCGAGACGAAATCACGGCATCGCAAAGATTGAATTCAACACTAGCAATCTCCTTAGCTTGTCCAAAATCGAAATGGGTTTTCCTAAAGCCAACGCCTTGGACGAGTCTGCACTCACGAACAGCGCCTTTCCAAGTCGCCAGAAGGCCTTGGACTTTGCCTCGCGACTCGCACCTGCCAACACGTTTCGGCTCCGGTTGCTGCGCTTCAATCCTACGCACTGAAGCCTCGCATAAGCATCCCATGAGGAAACGCACTCACTCCACCTCATGCCGCTACTTCAACATGCTCATCACACCAACGCTCCTCAGTGCGGCGTATCCTGTCTCCTCGGTGGATGCGCTACTCATGAACTCGGGTTGATTTCATTTCGAAGATCTCTGGTGTGCCGAACACGCTCGCTCTTTTACTGCTTCAAATCACGAAATCACCAGCTTATCCACTCACTCACCCACCCTTCTCACCCCATTATCATGCACGGAAGTCTCTCGCATTGCCTCAACTCCGAGCATACACCAACCCCGCACGCGTCTAGGAGCAATCTCAAGAAATTCCTCACTTTGCGATGCAGGTCGGAACAATCAGTGTTCGTTTCTTGCCCCGTTACGACTCCGGCTTGTGGAGGGACACATGGAAACCAGCTTGAGTAATCTCTTCCCTGTGATACCACAAGTAGTGTGTGTTATTTTATGCCTTCTCTTGCGCATGAGTTCTGACTACAAGGTGTTTCACTGCGGTATCGTGTGCAGGTTCGCCGTGTTGTCCGTTCCAATGTGGGGACTGGGAATTCGGATTCGAACCGAAGTATCTTGGAGCTCGCTCATACGCTTCAGAAGGTAAAGCCGGGCTCAACTTTTATGGCTTATCAACGATGGGGTTTCGGGCTCAAGTGGTAGCGTCCTTGACGGAACTATGGGGACGCGCTCTCCCAGGAATCATGATCTACTTGATCTTCTGATACGAGTCGTACGACAGCTTGAAGGTATCGATACCGGCGGGCCCAACGAAACAAGATTTCACGTCCGGCAGCGAATACTCTCGAGCTCTCCGTCGGCCATCGTTCGTCCGGAGGTTCGCAATTTCGTCATGAAAATTGTTATTTTTTGACACCTGATTATAGATATGATGCATGTATAATTCTATCATCACGGGAAGCCTTTCGCATTACCGTTCATCCTCAAACTCGTCCGGGCTTACATTCTCTATGGATAGTTCATTTACCGAGCTCGCATTTAGCACTTCACTCATCGCACGAGCATCACGAAGATGACGATGTGCCGACCCACCCCGACTTCTCCCTTGCTTCCCCCTACACACCGCGAACTCACGTCGAGGGCACGAAGTCCGCGCACTGACTACGAATTCACATCCACGTCGCACGCATTCGACCCAAGTGAAGCGAGATTCACTATCGATCGCCCATTCTCGTGCCATGGGGTAACCCAGGGTGAAACCAACTGCATCCTCTTGAGTGAACCGCCGAAACGCGGAGAACGCGGTAGCTTGAGCTTGTTGTTCTCGCTCTCGTCGTTGTTCGTGCCGCACTTATCATTCCATCGTTCCCCGCCAGTGCATGTCGGCGTGGTTCACCCCTTGAAAGAACGCATGTGCGTAACCAGGGGCGTTCTGGCGTTTCGTCATCCCGAAGGGGCGCGCTGGATTGTTGGCACTGTCTGACATTGTTGCGTCAAGGCCAGCCCTTCGAGAGCATGTGCTCCGTGACGCGTAAGGCTTGTCTATCTCGGGACCATGTGGGATGACCTCCTTGGTCGTTCCTGGTGGAAAACGGTAACGGCGATTATCGACGAACATTCGTTATCTTCTTTCCTGAGATCACTCTGCTCGATTATACGATGGTAAATTTGCGAAGAATGCGTCGACGTCACTGGGAGAGAGAATAGTCATCTTGTCGTCATCTTGGTGTTCCTCTATGAATCTGTGTGCAACCTCACCGTATATTTCCATTGTACCACCGCAACACTGACAGCGATGACACCTGTGACCTATGGATAGACCAACAGATCCTTTGTACGCCGGAATCCAAAGAGAAACGAATGGAAATTACCGGCGAGAGAGTTATGTATTTCGGTCTGCGCGCTGATGTATATAGAGATCAGCCAATCCAACGAGCCTCTGGAGCCTTTACTCATCAGAGTCTCTCCTCGCCGACAACGAAGACAGAGACTTTACTCACATTGCGCAACAATCGCAACATAGGCGTGCCGCCATGAGAAGAAAGACATGTCGCGCATTTATCGCCCTTCGTTTTTCTCATTCTTTACCCACCGCATAGTCTTCCGACTACATCCATTCGGACCTACAAATCCCCGCCTGTATTAGTATCCCACTCCAATGTCGACGTGTTCCTGCTGGACCACTGGTCGGCGCAGACTAAACGAGATCAAAGGCCTGGGCTGAGACGTAGCACTATGAGCTAGCGCTATCTCTGACAGTGACCCAGGCACCTCAAGCCATCCGATAGGTAGGTGTACTCGGAGAAGTTACGTGTCTAATTCCAAGCCCGGCGAAAGAAGCCCAGAGTCTAAAGTCACCAGAGTCGAAGCATTATAATGATTATTACAGCTCTCACCTCACGCCGAGTTTACGCCGTGTCAATGTTACAACGTTAGAGCTGAGAAACCCGGTAATTCGCCATCGCGTTCTTCCAATGTCCGTCCGGTTCCGTCGTCGTAATTTAGATGATGGGTGTGACTGGATCTTCATCATCTCACCTGAAACAGCGAACCAACGTTCTTCGAACGAGCGTCCCGGCTTCCACGCATGTAGACCAGTCTCGTTCATTTATGATCATTTCTCCGAGCCACGGTTGGCGAGAATGTAGCTTGAGAGAGCACGTTCGATAGGCTGCTATGCTTCACCGTAATCCGCGAGATCTTGAGCCTTAGTATACTGTAGCACTGGACCGAGGTTTCAGAGGTACGGTGGCACGAATTGAGCCTCGACTCGGATGGTTCGTTATCTTCGTGCCTTGTGTCGTACTGGAGAGTTCGCGCCCACAAGACACAAGGTAGGATGACTTCGAGATATACCGTCGGCATCCTGAAGCATGGGGACTCAACCGCCTATTGAGTAAAGCTTCTCAATTTTGGCGTCTCAAGAAAAGGACAGGAACGAAGACGCGCAATATTTTCAGTGAAACCGCGGCCTTCGCACCATGATCATATCGAAATGATCGTCGCCGAAGGTACCGGTGACAAACGTGGATCTCGGGGTAGACCATAGGGGCGGACGGACTGGACGGACAGTCGTCATAGACGTATCTGTGCCTACGACGGACATTTGCTAAAGACGGATGACGACTCGGAGCTGCGCCATCGATTCGTTGGTTGATTTCCGATACGATTAGAGAGGCCTATAGGTTCCTCCTCCAACGCATCCGAGTCGTAGCTCGTAAGAAGGTTTATGTCGGAGGTCGTCTTTGGAGTGAAACGTATCCAGTAGTGCACCACGCTCGAGGGTCTCAAGTCTACTACAAGTACATGAAAAATCAGGGCTAGAGGTTTGCTTCAGTATCTTACTTGAAAGGCGTTGAGGGAACGGACGAACCTTCGCTTCAAATCATTACAATAATTTCGATTCCACACCTACCTACCCTAAAGGAGAAAGATTCAGAGAAGGTACTAATCACGTCCGTCGTCGGATTCAATGAAGTTACCAAGTAGTTCAAGTTCAGATTCGAATTTTCGGATTCTCTGATCATGGGTTCGCCTCGCCATCCAAGATCAACTTGATATTCGCCCTCCATCGCGAATTTACTTTAGGCGTCGATTCTTGTGCGTTGTGTCTTTTGGCACCTCCTTTCAGTTGAGAGATGATGATGGGAAGTGGACCGTCTGGACGTCTCATTCGAGTCCAGTCGTCCTTGGTTGGTTGGAATTGAAATTTGTCTTCCATTGTTAAACAGTCTATATAATGTTAGTTGTTAACCCTGTATAAGTCACTTTGCCGGAGTGGTTAACGGGATCGCCTGCTATAATTGCATTACGTAAGCGGTTGGGCTTTGCCCGCGAGTGTTCGAATCGCTCAGGTGACGCTTTTTTGCGTCTTTTATCTATTTTTTCGGCTTTCGACATTGTTACGAACTTCATTGGGGCCCTTTCGTAGTCTGTCATATTTTTATTCGGGCGTCGAAGTCTTGGAAAGCATGTGGAAGAGGCAAGTGGATGGGAGACGAGGTGGATTGTAGCTCAGTGGCAGCGCTATCCATTGCGAGTGTTCGAATCGGTTTCGTTTTTGGTTCCACGATCGTCAGTCGTCAGTCGGTCTCTGAGTTTCTTTCCGTTCCACTCGACAATCTCAACTCTCACTGACCGTCTCTGAGACTCGTTTGTGCTTTGCTACACTTTACACGACCCGGGAAAATTTCGAGGACATGGGGAGGAAGAAAGCGAATGCTGGAAACACGAATGTCGTTGCACGGACACGGAATGCTCAAGCTGCTCCTACTGCCTCAAGCAGCATGGCGAAAGCCAGTTCTGATCAATCTACTCTACAATTCCCTTCACTAGCTTCGAAGAAGAATCTCTCTTGTGAAGTAGTGGAGGAAGACCAAATTATCATCATTCAGGTGGGTCGCATGTCAGCCTGAAACCCGTTCACTTGCGTGTAGACGAGTTGATTGCTCAGGTCTGAATCATTCGTCTCTCGAAATGATAATGTTTAGGATGCCCTAAACGAAGACGAGTGCAAGCGGTTCATTGACTTCGTGGAGGGCTTACCGCTGGAGCTGACACCCCCGCCGAAGAAGGGTGACGCTCAGAGGGTAAATCGTACGTCCTCGTCTTGATCTTTATTATCTCGTTAGAATTACTCCATGATTTTCAGACCGAATATCAATCTCCTCTCCAGAATTCGCCCGAACACTATTCGAACTCTTCGCCCCGCATCTACCCTCCTTTACACCCTATCTGTCAATCTCGTCATCTACCAGAAACGCGAAAGTCGCCGAACCTCGCGTAACGCACTCCTTCAACTCAAATATCCGACTCTACAAATATACTGAAGGACAATACTTTGGATGTCATTACGACGATAGCGTCAAAGATCCGTTAGCAGCAGGGGTGCATTCCGAATGGACGATCCTCATCTACCTCAGCGGTGTAGAAGATGGTGTAGTCGGTGGAGAGGTGCGTTCTCAGACTAAACACCCTTGATAGCTATGTTTACGCGCCCATGTATAAACTTTCAGACCGTATTCTACAAGGGAGCTGGAAAGAAGAAAGTTGAAATCCGCCCTACATTACGAAGAGGCTCGGCACTGTTGCATAAGTGAGTGCATCAAATTACCAAGAAATGAATCGGCAATTCTGATTTCTCCCAATTCATCTTCAGGCATGGCCAGTACTGCCTTCTTCATGAAGGAGCACCGGTTCTAAAGGGCACAAAATATGTTCTGCGTTCGGACCTGATGTTCTTGGATTGAACGTGAAGGATGGATCCTTCTCAATCGATTCGCAAGAGATATTATGTATGTACAGTCATTGCCCATGTATATGCAAATGTTTGAAGGTATCAAGATGATAATGAATAGTGTATAATGTACACATGAAAACTCCTCAACGTCCCTTAACAGATCCACCCGGAGGGAAAAGGGATGAAATGTCTAGTTCAAAAAGGCGCGTCCCTCAGGTAGACACTTTCTCAGAGTCGTCGCTGTGAGATGCATGTGGAGCCGGGGAAACGTCCTGGCGACCGATAAACCGCCCAGGCCAGAACGGTACATAAGCAGAAACAGCCACGAAGAGCGGAAGGGTATCGAGCCCGTAGAATGCGCCCTCACTTGTTGCGAGCGGGCCTTTGAAGCCCTGCGAGAGTTCGATGACACGGAAGACGGAACGGACGAGGATGCCAGCACAGCTAACGAGGAATGCACACGCCAATACTCGCCAATCGGAGTACCAGAGTCTGGAGTTCCGGTCGCGCGTCCACACCTCTGGAGAATGGCGATGGACGAGGTATAGGAAACGGATGTACATGCATGTGAAGAGGGCGAAGGAAAGGAGCTGTAAGGCGAGGCCAGCCAGGAATATCTGTTTGGTGAAAAGTAATGCGAGATTATTAGTGGCGACTGGAGTGGAAAAGGGGCAAATACGAACGTTTGAACCCAGTTTGTTTGTCTTCACATCGTTCGATGATATTGAAATAGAACCTCCAGCAGCCTTAACACGTTGCTATTAATATTAGACCACGATTTTATCATTTCGTGCTCACCTGGATTAAAAATGTAGTAACGTCCGAGGCAACGAAGAATGGAGTGACCCTCCGCGGTGAAATTCGCAAGTGCTGTGCGGCATTGAGGTCAAGGGCGAGACGTCCCAGGAGTACATATTCTGCCGCGATGAAAGCGCAAGGCTGGGAGAAAAAGTATCAGTATTTGGAAGCAAATACACATGGCACAGCGGCTTACTGAAAGGACGATGAAAAGATATTCGACGATGTATGCGCCCTTCGAGTCGGGATGGTTGTGTAGTACGAAGCGAAAGATGAATCCGATCACATATGCTGTAGTGCGTATTCAATCTCTGAGGAGTTCCAGGCGAAGAGAGAGATGTCGACGTACTGAAAATTCCAATCGTCATGGATGACATCCATTTCGCTCCCCATTTGAACGAGCTGAATATGTGACAAAATCCGACAGCGAGATACATGCCTTGCATAAAAAATCAGCGAGGATTAAAGCGTCTACGGGTCATGACGAAGCACTCACCGACGGTGGTTGCAGTGAGCGTATTGTTCGCGATGTACTCCAAAGCGTTGCAAGGGTCATGCTTCGGGTCCAAGAAAGGGTTCGCAGAGCAAATTTGCTGTCCGAATTTCGCAAATACTCTAGCGGGATAAAGAGCGAAGAGAGCGAGCGTGAAGAGGGCGGACATGGTGGTCGAACGCGGAGAGGCGAATTGTGGTGGATGGCTCGATAGCACGGCAGAAATTCACAAACGAACGGCTCCCGATCACCCAACTGCGGTGACTAACCATATTCGTGGGAACACAGCCTGATCGTCGCTGTGGCTGTTCCCGATCGTTTGTCTTCAGTCGCTTCACGTCCTTCTCGATTCGCCATTCGACTTCTGGAGACGCAAGAGAAGCGGAACAATATGGTTTTAAGCTGTTGCTCAGAAGTCCTTTGCAAACAGGTACGGAAGTGAAGAACCAATCGTGTTGACAGGTCCAATTCAGATCAACGTGGCGTGTCAAACATAAATTCGAAGGCGTGGGTTTATTACGCTCACAGAAACTGGGTACTCGAAGATAAATTGTTGAAAAATCAGGACATTTGATATGGCGAAGGATGCTCCTGGGAGACATATTGGGTCAGCCCAACAGAGCACCGGATTCGGGTGCCTTCACGGCATCCTTCCCCACATTGTCCATCATCATATGCGTGCTGCTAGTATCCTCACGACCGATGAACCGACCCGGCCAGAAGGGAACATAGACAGACACTGTGATAAACAAGGGCAAAGTATCCAGTCCATAGAACAAGGGCTCGCTCGTAGCAAGGTTGCTCTTGAATCCCTCCGCCAGCTCGACCGTGCGGAACATGGAACGCACGAGGATCCCAATGCAGCTGATGATGAATGCGCACGCTAGAGTGCGCCAGTCCGAGAACCATGGTTTGTCGGCGTCCCGAGTCCAAGTGTAGGGGTTGTGCCGATGAACGAGGAAGACGAGACGGAGATATATGACGACGAACACTACGAAGGATATGAGTTGCAGGATGAGGCCACCCAGAAAGATCTATGAAGGAATCAAATTTCAGACGCCACGTCTAAGAAATAAATGAATCTATCGACGAACGTTGGATCCCAAATTTATGGTATTGGTATTGTCGGTGGAAATTGCGGTGATGCCGCCAGCGGCCTAGCAAAATTTTTTGTGAGTGACAGGGATAATGATCATACATCGGAACTAACCTGGATCAAGAACGTAACGATGTCAGAAGCAACAAATATCGGAGTGATTCTTCGAGGCGGAATGAGCAAGTGTTGTTCCGCGTTAAGGTCCAGTGCAAGCCGACCCAGCAGGACGTATTCTGCAGCAATGAATAGACATGGCTAAAAGATGGTAAGCTAAAATGGTCATTGCGAGAAATACAAAGCTCAACTTACTGAAAGAACGATGAATAGGTACTCGACGATGTAAGCACCCTTCGAGTCGGGGTGGGCGTGCAAAACGTAGCGAAAAATGAAGCCGACAACGAACGCTGTACAAAGGTTAGAATTGGTAGCTTAAAATAGGAGACCTGGGACAACTCACTAAAGATGCCAAAGGTCATCGAAGACATCCACTTCGCCCCCCATTTCCAGGTGCTAAATATATGAGAGAACCCAACGCCGAGGTACACAACTACATGGCAGAATGGTTAAATATATTAATATATCTATGGGGAAGAGCTGGCGTACCGACTGCAACTGTTGTGAGTTCATTGGATGCGATGTACGTGAGGCGGTTGCATGGGTCCTTCTTAGGATCTTGGAATGGGTCTTTCGCGCAATTTTTCTGGCTTGAAAAACCCGCTATGACCACAGCTGGTAGAAGGAAGAGGATAGCGAATTTAAAAAGAGCGGACATGGCTGAAGGAGTGATCTGGAGAAAAAGAGAGAATAATGGGAGAGAGAATAGAAATACGGTGCCCGAGCTGCGCAGCTGCAGTTAAGCGAGGCTCGCTTAGAGGAATTGGGAGCCTTCTCGCCCGAGGAAAGGGTAATCCCGCTGACACAAGCACATCCTGGGATCGACGCTGTCAACTCTGCCACTCACTGTGGCGGTACTCTCCCGCCTAACGAGGTCACGTAACTTTTGATTTCTTATTTCTTTGCTTCTTGACTTCGAACCACCATCTCTCCTTTTCAGAAATATGGCTGCCCGCTGGACTCTCCTCGCTCGCGTGCCCTCTCTCGCCAGGTCCTCGCACTGTCTTTCTGTTACCTCGACAGGGCGCGCAGTGCTCTACTCTGGCGAACTCAAGCCTCGCGAGCCCGTCGATGCAGATGAGAACTCGAAGGGCTCTATCCACGTATTCGATCTCGCCCAATCCAGCGCTGCTAGTGATTCAAAATGGAACACCGTAAATGCAACTTCGCCCAAAGCTTCAGTCCCCATCCCGAGGGTCGGAGCAGCCTCTGCGATCATCGACGATCGCCTGTACGTCTGGGGCGGCCGTGGAGGAACCCAGATGGCCCCGCTTGGTGTTGAGGCTGCCGGCGTTTACCGCTGCGCCGTCACAGATAACGCTCTGAGCGGCAAGGTCGTCTGGGAGAAGGTTCCGGCTGTAAACGAAAGCGAGGCGCCAGACCCAAGAAGCTATCACGCAATGGTCTCCCATGCAGTACGCATATATGCATCCACGCTCCTAACGTCCGCTCTCATCATTCTCCTGCATAGAGCAAACTGTACGTCCATGCCGGATGCCCTGAATCTGGACGTCTCGGAGACCTGTACTCGTTCGATGTTTTGACGGGCAAGTGGTCCACACTCGCGCCTGCTCCCGGTGCAGGACGAGGAGGAACGGCAATTGCCGTCACGAAGATAGGTGCTTCCGATGTCATTGTACGGTTCGCAGGTGAGGATAAAATACCGTCTTATTCTTTATCCCAAAATCATCCTGCGCTCTGCTTTCTCATAAGGTTTTGCTGGTCATCAACTCGGAGCTGATAACGTCGTCGACGTTTACAACATCGCGACGGACTCCTGGTCGACCACTGTTCCTGAAGCAGACCCATCCCATGGCCGCCCAGGACCTCGCTCGGTTAACGGCTTCGTGAGTTTCCAGTCAACGAAATTCCCGACGGCTCGCGCTGTGTTGTATCATGGGGAGAGCGAGGCCTCGAATCTTGGTCACGCCGGTGCTGGTACGTTCTGGGACGACGTTTGGATCCTGGAAGAGAAAGGCTCTGGCGCAGAGACTTTGCAATGGAAATTCGTTCCCGTTGAGGGCACAGGCCCCGCAGGACGAGGCTGGTTCCCGAGTGCCGCATGGACGAATAAAGGAGACACTAAAGTGATTCTTCAAGGCGGTCTATTGTCTTCCAATGAGCGAAGCGACGAGCTTTGGTCTCTCGAGATCGCTTGAGGCTCTGTGGAACATATAAAAAGGTAAAATTATGCAAATATATTGCCTCCATATCTACAAGTAGAATTAAATGACAGACTGTACCTATGCGAAATCAGGTAGATCACCGCCTCTTCGATTTTTGCTTTTTCATAGGCATGCCAGCCTCCACCACATCGTCGTCTCGATCCACGTCATCCTTTCCTCCAGGCTCATCATCGCGGTGCCTCTTGCGCCCTCTTCCTTCCTTCGCCTGCTCCTTGAGTTCCTTCACAGCAAGGCGCCCAGCTTCCTCGACACGCTCCCGTAGGAGAGCAATGGCCTCCTCATCCGTAGGCCAAAGCGCAAGCTTCTCGCCGAGCACTTGCTCGATGCGCTGAATGTGCTCGACGTCGTACTGCGTTACAAATGTTATCGCTTTGCCTGCGCGTCCTGCTCGCGCGGTACGTCCAACTCGATGGATGTAATCTTTTGAGTGCGATGGAATGTCGAAGTTGATCACAATGTCGACGGATGGCATGTCCAGACCTCTAAGAATTAGGTAGTCGTGAGCAACGAAATATAGGGTTACAGTTGGCCTGACGGCGACGTACCGACTGGCGACGTCTGTCGCGACTAGAATCTTACTTGACCCAGCCTTGAATTTTGCTATGGCGCCCAACCGAGCGGTCTGACTCATCTGGCCGTGAATAGGAATCGCCGGAAATCCGAGTGTTCGTAGAATCATGGATATTCTGAAGAAGACGAACAAACGTAAATCACAAAGAAATTTTCGAAAGAAGATCCTTACTTTTGACAGTCGTTGACGGTACGAGTGAAGATAATGGTAGAATTTTGAGCGAGTTCGTTGCAAACGCCTATGAGGTATGATTCTTTGAACTTGTGGGCAGTAAGGAGGTAGTACTGGAGGAGTGTGGATACTGTTGCGTATCTAGAAGCGACTTAGGAAATCTGCTACTGAAACGAGTTGAGAGACTCACCTTTTTGAGACTTCTACTCGCACAGGATTAGACAAACTGGCTCTTTGCAGCTTCGCAACTTTCGTTGTCATTGTCGCAGAGAACAGGTACGTATGCCGCTCCTTCGGAATGACCTTCAGGATTTTGTCCAAGATTGGTCCGAAATCCATGTCTAACAGCCTGTCTGCTTCATCGAGCACCTATTGTGTGCATGAGATCACATCTACGAGAAAGAGCGAAGCAGACATACCAGGTATTGAATCGTCCGCAAGCTAAACCCCTTCGTCTTCTCCAGATGATACAGCAACCGACCTGGTGTCGCAACAACGACATGCGGGCCCCGAGCAAGCGCGATAGCTTGCGCAACCTCATCCGTCCCTCCAATGATGACAGCACTTCGCACTCCGATTGATGACCCAAGGGCCTCAAAATGCTGGGAGACCTGCATCGCAAGCTCTCTCGTTGGCACGATCACACATGCGAACAAGCTTCGCGGGTTCTCCCAAAGTTTCTGCAGAACAGGGAGGGCGAAGGCAGCTGTCTTTCCTGAGCCGGTTTCTGCAACGCCAATGATGTCGCAGTCCTTCAGCGCATGAGGAAGGACTTCGGCCTGAATGCTTGTTGGCGTCTTGAATGACATTTGGTCGAGGGCCTCGAGTAACGGGTCAATGACACCAAGCTCCTTAAAGGATGGGACTGTCGTCGAGGACGACGCTTCTTCTGGCGTTGGCATTTTGCAAGAAGAGAAACAGGAGCGGTGTAAACGAAGCAGAACCGAGTGGACGTCGACGTCGACGTAAAACTGCAAAACCTGCACAGCCTCCTGAATTGGGATGGACTCGTCCCTTACCGAAGAATTTCGATCTTCTTTCACGCATCACACAAAAGTTGAAGTCGCAAAAATTGTATAACACTCTGCATACAGCGACAACCAATGAAATGAGGTCCACAGTACCGACGTATGTACTGGAAGTGGAAAACATATAGGAAGAACAAAATATTCTACATAATATACCGGTGTGTAGTGCACATGTGAAAGACAACCCGCATCTAATCCCAGGAGGGCGACGCACTGTATGCACCCTGGCGTTTCGACTTCTGCGCATTGCCATTTTGCGCAGGACTCGAAGGAGACCAGCTGGGTGATCCAGGTTCTGAAATTCTTGTTAGTACATCAACTAGTGATTGAATTATTGTAAGAACTCACGGAACGCTGGCGACGTAGGAGCTGAAATAAAAATAGGAAGTTAGGCACATAACGATGAAAGATGAAGGCATCAACTTACAATATGTAGGGGATGCGGGAGAATATGCAGGAGATGTCGGCGCTTGCGAGAAGAATATACGT
Organism: Schizopora paradoxa; assembly: GCA_001020605.1. NCBI lineage: Eukaryota > Fungi > Basidiomycota > Agaricomycetes > Hymenochaetales > Schizoporaceae > Schizopora > Schizopora paradoxa. The sequence goes on from KQ085974.1 coordinate 87,678, forward strand.
TATGGTGCATGACAAACGGAAAGATAAAGTAAAACACTTACAATACTTCGGCGACGAAGGTGACTGCGGCGAAGTTGGGGAATAACGGGGGGACGTAGGGGAATGTTGAACGGGGGATGCTAGGAGTCAAAGGGTCAATTTTGCTTTCCACCGGTAGTTGCATGTACTTACAAGGAGAATCTGCAATCGCGATGAGTCATTAGAAAAGAATGAAAGCCGTGAACATGAAACTCACATCTGGGCGACGCAGGGCTGAACGACGGACTCGTTGGCGAATAACGAGGCGAGGTCGGACTGAAAGAAGGGGATTGCGGGCTGTATCGTGGCGAGGTCGGGGAGAAGGAAGGAGATGTCGGCGAGTAACGCGGACTTGTTGGGGAGTACCCAGGGGAAGTGAGGTTCAGGGCTGGGGAGGTCGGTGAGTACGTTGGCGATGTTCCACCAGCACGATTGTAGAAGGGCGATGTGGCATACGGTGACGTTCCGAAAGGAGACGTTGCACCCGCAAACGGAGACTGAGGCACATACGGCGAGGTTGGAGAATAGACATTCGGAGAGCTTGGACTGTAACCTGGACCTGGGGACATCCCTCCAGCACCCATAGGACTCTGCCCATAACCAGCATAGGAGAAGTCCGATGGGTTGTCGCTGCCGTTGCCCGCCAGAGGAGAGAACGCGGCTTGCTCGCCTCGGAACGGCATCTCGCTGGACCACATGGGCGAGTTGCTGTCGTACGGAGTCATCGCGACCTGACCTGGAGTCATGCCTCCGTCGGTACGAGCAGCCAACATGCTTTGCACAGGTAGTCGATGGTCCACAATAACATCCTTCAGCATATCCATGTCCAGCGCTACGTCAAATGAACCCGTTCCCATAGGAGCCATTTGGCCGAACATGACGTTCTCTGCAATGCCATGGCAGTCGTCCTTCTCTCCCATGGCAGCCGCTTCCATTAAAATTTCGACAGTCTCCTCGAACGAACATCTCATCAAAGCGCCGGTGTCTGCTCTGTTGATACCATGCCGCGTAATAGCCATGAGCCTTCCACGATGTGCCATCAGGTCGCAGAGAAGCGACAAGTGTCTATAATTCACTTTCGAACCACCGAATTGGAAGGCTTCACGCAATTCCTTCATGATGGCAGCTCGCGCGGCCTCGATACCCAACACTTCAAAGATCTCGACGCACGAGTTCGAGTAAGCCCGTTTCCAGTCGACCCCATCGAAACACATGATGGCCTTCAAGTTGATACCGTCCGTCTCTAGGAAAAACTCGGCCTCGGCCTGAATTGATCCATCAGTCGCGATAACCGGTCTTTCGTTCTTCACAATGAACGCCCGTTCGATACCCTTGACACCTCGCAGATCCACAGCATTGAGCATTGTGTTCTCGAGCTGGCGTAGGAAGATATCCTCCTCCAAATTGTCCGAACCTTCCTCATCTTTATCCCCACCACCCAGCACACGACAACGAATTATCAACTTCTCGGCGTTGTCTTCACTCCAAATGACGAACAAGTCCGTCTTGAAGCTCTCGGCAATCTTTCCCGCTACATAATTCATCTGAAGTTTACGATCTAGCATCTTTGCTCGATCCAACTCCAGACGAAGCAGCCAAGGGGACTGGAGATGAAGTTTTGATTCGATGTCTTCGTCTGGGATAGCGAAGAAAGCGTCAACGAATTCTTTATCCTCCTCGATGATTGTGGTACTCGGATCGGGGTCATAATAGATCTCCACCGCGGCCGTGACGGTCCTGAGGGAGGTGTAGATGATTTCAGTGTGGACAGTCTTCGCCGACCTCTCTGTAGACGCAAGATGAGGCTCCAAATAGACTTTCAAGGACGGTGTCTTTATGTTCTCCGCGACGTTGATAATCTCCTTCAACCGAGGAACACCAAGCGTCACGTTTTTACTGGACACACCAGCGTAATGGAACGTGTTCAACGTCATCTGCGTTGCAGGTTCACCGATGGACTGAGCAGCAATCGTACCGCACATCTCTCCAGGATGAGCGATGGACTGATTGAACTTCGATTCCACCTCGCCAATAACCCAATCGAAAGCCTCCTTCGTCAGATGGTGATCCTCAACAACCGGTCGAACAGCAAAAGCCGCTCGTAGATGCATACGGAATGCCAGCGTGGCATTATCAGACGCCTCTATACTAAGAGAATCCGAACCACGGACGATAACAAGACGACTGACGAGTTGCTGCACCTGATCGATGACATAGGTGGGTTCCAGGTCGCTTGGTTTACGTCGGTCGATGTGAAAGATTTGGGTGGCATTTTGAACAATGCGATATAGATTGACGGGAAGAGCTTGTGTCGTAGTCTTGTCGCAGCCTTTGAAAGTGTAGTGCCGCAGTATCCGTCGATCCTCGAGCAATTGCTCATACTCCTCATCGAGCCTCTGTTGAAGCTCGAGGGATGAATCGTCAATCCCAACCTGCAAAACACCCGGAAGGAAGCCGCCTTTTGGATCCGTGACGTCCACCCGATACCTGTGCTCAAACTCGCGATCATCCAGAATGAAAGTTCTGATAGATTGCTCTTCGATGAACGCCGCGTCCATGCCATCTTCGCCGTAGACGAACTGGATAACATCGCCGAGCGAATTACGGACAGTGCTGTCGTAGCATACCATAATGTCTTCCAGAGCTTTGACCAAACGACGTTGCAGATAACCCGTCTCGGCGGTCTTCACGGCAGTATCGATTAGACCTTCACGACCACCCATCGCGTGGAAGAAGAATTCTTGGGGGGTGAGACCTCGGAGGTACGAATTCTCCACGAATCCTCTCGACTCGGGACTGAAATCGTCCTTCACGAAATGAGGGAGGACGCGATGCCTGAACCCGAACGGTATACGCTTCCCCTCCACCGACTGTTGCCCGACGCAAACAGACATTTGGGAAATGTTGATGAAGGAACCTTTGGATCCAGCAACAGACATTTGCTTGACGTTGTTGTCCTCCTTGAGATGCTTCTCAGCGTATTGACCCGAATGATCACGAGCCAAGTTAAGTTCACGGGAGACGTGACTTTCAAAGGTCTCGCGAATGGTCATACCGGGTTCGGGCTTCATCCGATCGAGATAGGCATCCTCGATGAGCTGTGCGACGTTGTCTTTGCGCTTTTTGATTTGATCTGTGATATACACCATCGTTTTCTTATCGGCGACGGTATCACCAATGCCGATGCTGAACCCATTGTGGAATAGCCAGTAATTCACGATTTGTTGGAGACCAGTGAAGAGCGTTCGCGTAGCCTCCGGCCCCTTCTCTCGGAAAACGACGTGAATCAGACCTCCTGCTGACGCACCAACAGTTTTCTTATCCACAATGCCGAAAAGAAGCTCTCCGTTCTCTATGCACATCCCATCGTCGAATACGGGGTTGGGCTTCTTTTCATTCGGCGAGCGGAAAATATTGATGCCCTTAGGGATTGTCATGCTGAGAATTTGTTTACCAGTCCAAAGAGGTTTCGGCTTAAGGATCGCCGGAGTCGGTACTGAACCATCCCAGTTTGGTACCCACAGGAGAATATTCTGCACCTGGGCCCAGTCGAGGAAGCAGTCCCGGAGGGTGAATTTGCGGATGCCACAAAGTGTGTCTTGCACAATTCCCATGACGGGCTTGTTCGCCTGAGGAGAGATGATTTGATGGGCAACCCAGGCAATTTGACTGAGCTCCGCACGAGTCTCTTCGCTCTGAGGGATACTAAGCAGCGATGAGATAACCGAATTTCATGCACTGCCGTTATACTTACTGCATGTTCATCTCGTCTCCGTCGAAGTCAGCATTGTAAGGAGGCGTTACGGATAAGTTGAGGCGGAAAGCTATACTCAAACGTGAGAATAGTAAGAACAAGACTTCGACGAAAAGACCCACTAGAAAAGGGGAGGATTTTTACTCTGTGACACATCATGGACATTTTGTGGAGAGACGGTTGTCGATTAAATAGAACATAACTGGAAATGTGATCAGGAAAAATCATTTATACGTGTGAGAAACGTGACGACTCACTCGCCATCTTTGAGATGCCGCTCAACAATCCATCCATACTGAAGAAAAGCATCGGTTCGTTTGTTGTAACGAAGGTCGATACGTTCTCCTGTGTCACGAATAACGTAGCGAGCACCCGGGTATGAAGTCGGACCATTCCGAACGAGGTCTTGTAAGTATACAATGTTGTATGGAGTGACTAAATGGAACAAAAACGATTAGCGGCATACAGCCTTATTGAACTCAATAACTCACCTCGTTCAGGATACGTTAAAGTCATCGCAATACTCTTGGGCACCCCTACCTGGTCAAGCTCAAGATTTGGATCGCCGGTAATGACCGTTCGAGCGGAGAAGTCAACTCGTTTTCCCATCAAGTTTCCTCGCAAACGGCCTTCCTTTCCCTTTAATCGGGATCGAATGGCCTTGACAGGTCTACCGGACTTTTGCATCGCCTGAGGGGTTCCTGCAATGTCATTGTCCATGTATGTTGCAACATGGAACTGTACTCGACCTGTTAGTAAACGTCATACCCTAGCTTACTCTAGAACGCACTTGAAGAAGTTGCTCGAATTCCGAGATGACATGGGATGGTGCGCCTTCCTCCTCGCATCTCCGTACAGTTGCAGACGCTTTAATGATGTCCGCGAGTTTGTACGTCAAATCGTCCTCGCTCCTCATTGTACCGCCGTCTACAGAAATACTCGGTCGGACAGGAGGAGGAGGTACAGGCATGACAGTCATGATCATCCATTCCGGTCGCGCATACTCCTCCGAGAGACCCAACAATGCAATATCTTCATCGTTTATTTTCTTGAGGACGTTGTAGACCTCTTGCGGTGTGAAAAGTCGTTTCTCCTGTTGAGCAGCTTTGAACTCCTCGTCCTCCTCAAACTTCGACCTCTTATATTGGAGGAATAGCTTCAAACTCTCCTTTCGAATCTGCGGCTGAACATGACCGCAACCGCCGTGTCCTTTCTTCGGCTCCTCGACATGCTCCATGCCTTCGCCTTCCTCCTTTTGCTCATCTGCTTCGCATACCGTTTTGCCCTTGCACGCCGCCCAAACGTGTTTGAAGCGCACTTTTGGATCTCGAAATAAACGTATAATCTCGGCGAAGCTATGATCGGACTGGTGACAGGATTAAGGAGTAAGCAATGCACAATAAAACCGGATGAAAGTGAAATAGGTCAAAAAGGGCAGCTCCTCGGCAACAGCAACAGAGTAGAATTCAGCATTTGTACAAAAATGCTAACGAACAAGTGCGATCCTAAACGCGGCGGACGAGCGGCCATCAAGCTCTCCGCATCCAACCAATGACATACGCAACATTCGAAAGAAGCGTTGCCTTGCGTTTCCCGCACTCCTCGCTCAGCCCCCCATTTCACCCGAAGCTGGCGGTCCAACCAAACCGTCAAGTGTGCAGTGAAAGCGATCACGATCCGAAGATCCATAATCGCCTCCCACAAAACGGAGGAAGAACGACTCGATTGTCGAGCACAACGCAGCAGCACGGGATTGGGGTTCTCCATGGGATTTGGAGAGAGCCCCCAGAAAGTTGGAGTGTAGGGTGCGAAACGAGATGAGGAGAATTTAGAACTCACGGTATCAGCTTTCAACCTTCCACAGTTGACACAAATGCACTCCAAAATCTTCTTGACCTTTACCAAGTAACCTGTATCAACACCAAGAACGCGTGTCAGATCAATCTCGCTCATACATCAGAAACCACGCACCAGGATGGAAAACCGGTCGAGCCAACTCAATGTGACCGAAATGACCTGGACACTCCGACATACCCTCGCCACACGTCTGACACTTGAAATTTCGATCTATCGTTCCCATTCTAGGATCCATCAGACCGCCCGTCTTTTGCTTGTGCGTGGCCTCATCCAAAACCTCCGGAAACTCGATTTTAGCCACGGAGTAAGCTTTCTACTCGATACAAGTCGTTGTTGCCGAAAGATGAGTCGAAGTTGGTACGATAGACGCGCGAGCGACGAGCCACAGAAAAGGGCGTTTGAAACGCAAAAGTCAGTCAAAAAGACTCGAAAAAAAGGTTCTAGCACGCACAATCTCTTCTGGGGAGAGAATACCGAACTGCACTTCCTTCACTTTGCGGAGAGGCGCAGCGGAGTGCGCGAATTGGTAGCCCAACATGATGACGAAGCGAAGGCGCGACTCGAGTGCGGAATTCCTTTCGCAGAGGTTTTTGAGAACGACAGCGTTCGAGATGGAGCAGAGACTCCGACGTAGGTCCAAAAGATCCTTGAATTAAACGAAAGTAAGAGTAGTTGCCCGATAGAAAAGTTTTGCGACGCCGTTGGAGGTGGCCGTCGACGTTTGAGGCTGTTGTGGTTGCCTCGACAAACAGAGGCACGATTTTGAACTCCGACAGCATGACTCGGCATATACCTCTCACGGGTTCGACGCTGTGCTGCTGCCCGCAGCTCTCCTTTCTCTCAGACTGTCACTCTCGTCGTCCTAAAGCTCGTGAAATACTTGGATACAGTGCTCAGGCCGAAGAAAGCGATCTCTTCAAGCAGCGACGTCGACCTCATTCTTGCTAGTCAGAGAGCCATCCTTTATTCCTAATCCGGACCAAAAATGGGAAATTAATTCCGGCATCGTCGATTTCGAGGACTCGAGTCATTCGCTTTGTCAATGCTACTTCAAGAAGAGTCAAGCATCTGCCTTGGACGGCGCTGGCTATGCCTCGGAGTATACATCTGAATCTTTAATCCGTCCAGGTATTCTCCGAAATTATTCCATGCTTTTGGTCGAGGTTTGGCTGGAGCATCCTCGCGGCCAAATGCTCCACGAAGTCGTCCATGACAGTAATCTGGTATAGCTCTGCGTGGTCTCATACGACGAAACCTGCTCTTGTCCCTGGTCGTACATTGTACATCTTGATGCAACAAGAGCAGTGGCGGCGAATATGTAGAACGACAATGCCAGAAATGCACGAAACAAGGAATTCGCGCACACAGCACTCCCGTACGTGTACGTATTTCAGTTTTTGGGTGCATTTTGACCTGCGACCGATGACACAAGCAATTCGACTTCAACCTCACCGCATCGACATCTAGGTTCACGCCTGGTAGTACTTCGCGCACCCAAATTCGTCTTTTCGCGGAGCTCTTCTGGTAAAGCATTAAGCACAGAGACAGAAACAATCAAAACCGAAAGCTCTTTGTTTGAATGCGTAGCGCTGGATGAAACGATCACTGGCAGCGCATTCCGTAAATCGCCAGGACTGTAGTTCTGACCTGCGTAACTCCGTTTCATGGACGGAAATTGGGGGTTTGTGGACATTGTACTAAATATGTATACGGGGTGCGGTAATGAATACGAATTCGCTGTTTTTTTTCGTGCTCGAGAAACAGCATAACTCGGAAACAGGATTTGCGTCTTTGCAGCGAGCATTGGAGAAATGAGCATTCCCACGCACCTTGACCAGGCGACCTGGCGAGTCCGAGCCTCGACACTGAGCTCACAATTTCTAGTGCTACTCTTCCAACTCTTGCAATGCAAGCGAACAAGGTGCAGCTATCGTATGCATCAAATCCGCAACTTTCTACATCGGAATTATGGAACCAAATAAAATCCGGGCTCGAAGCGCAATTTCCTCTTCGAACGTTACACTGGAGATCTGGCACTCGAACCTCCATACGGACAATTCAGACGCTGGAAGTCGACCTTGTCCCGTTTGAAGGAGTAAAAGGGGAAGGGGTATCTCAGATACCGTTGACGCTGCTTGACAAGCCATTCTTTAATGTGTTCATCGTAACATGCGAGGTGCGTGAACAAACACCTTAATATTCTTAGGACCTCGTTACAATCGAGTTTTTAGGACAACGAAGCATACAAGTCCACAGTGAAGAAGCAAATAAAAGAGTGGCACTCAACCGTGTCGACAAGAAAGAATCAGGAATGGCTCATAATCCTCGTTTCGAGGCCGGATTCTCGTCCAACGTCGGGTCTACTGAAAATGCGAGGCACAGTGCTCGACCGTATCAAGGCGGACTTCAACATAGACAAAAGGGACAGGTGCTCTCAACTAACTCTCCAAGAAGATATGAGTAGTCCTCGGGCCTGGGCGGACATCATGTCGAAAGTAAAGGAGGGAGTTACTTCCGCCTTCGACTCGGCTGTTACGCAACGCGAAGATGAAATAAAGCGCTTGGAAGCTCAGAGACAGATGCCGGGATGGAATTTCTGCACCTTTTTCGTGCTCAAGGTAGCATCAACACTCTGTCTTCTTTGGTCACCATTCTTACATTACAGTGTAGGAAAGCCTTGCGATCTCTTTTGAAGGCATGAACCTCCTCGAAGATGCTCTTATCCAATACGAAGAACTCGAAGCATCATTTGCTGCCGTTCTGAACGATAACACCTCCATCTGGTTCGGGAAATTCGTCGATCCATCTCCAAAGGATGACTCCCTGCCCCTTCTATCCGTGACGAAGAAACCATATCGTGATCTGATTCTCGCAAATACGATATCCGTTTTTGACTTCCGAATCTACATCCTCGCAAGAGAAGCTATTCTTCTAGGGAAGATGGGAGTACCCGATAAAATACTTCGGAAAGTGAATTATTTCCTATCAATTCTTGGAGGGCGATTGCGCAGTTTTCAGGTTAGTCTGCTTCACATCATTGAATAATTCGCCCGAATTTTTTCAAAGAACGAACTACCAGAGTACTTCATCGAATCGTGGACATATTCTTCCGCACTGAGTGCCATCGAGAGCTGTCAGGAGTGGAAATCCAAAGACGCAGAATCCTCGCAGGTTACGAAATTCAGCGCCGCGAGAGGGGAAATACTGGAACTCGCCCGACTGCAGGTAAAGCATGAGCTATCATTCGTTTCCTATACTGAAGGCGCCTAAAGCTCGATAGGCTGGGTGTGTATTTGAAATACTTACCGGACAATCCGCCCTTCTCCTTTTCCCGGCTGGAGGACCCAAACATTGGATTTTCTTCTGGGGCCATTACGAACAAGGATCTTGTCAAATGTCTTGCGGACGCGAATTATTTCTACAATCTATACATCAAGCTGAGCAACCAATCCATCGACTCCTACGTAAAAGCTGGTCGACGAAAATTTGCGTTGAAGCTGCACGGAAGCCTGGCAGCACTAGACATGTAAGTAAAGATCGAGACTCGGTTTAGAAGCTCCAAACCTAATTCTAGTAATTGTCAGGCATCGCGAACGTCTAGCTTCCGCGCTGCAAGTATATACATCTCTTCCGGCGCACTATGCGACACATCAATGGGCGAGTTTGGAGTCATACATGCGTCTGCAAGGGATAAATCACTCGAATGAAGCTCACGATGACGACGGACGGGCTTTCGTGGCGTCTGCGATGGTTTTTCTGGGCTCATGGGTTTCTGACTCTCGCGTGGAATTGCTCGAAGATGTAGCTGACTTAGACACTTTCATCGCAACTTTGATTCGGAAAGTTTTCGAGACGTCTGAAAGTCTGGCCGAAGGTGTCTGTCGTCGCACTTCCCACTTTCTTGTACTAACGTATCGCACAGATTTGACGGTTCAGGACAACCCTGTACTTGAAACAATGATCATTGAGAGTTCGCCAAAATGCACAATCAATCGCGACGGTTACAATATTGAAGTTGACATCTTCAATAAACTTCCTTGTGTAAATGATTTTCCCTCACCCAGATTTCTGTTTTACTAACCTTTTCCAGGCGCTGAACATGGGCAGCCTCGTTCTGACCCTTAGTGGCCACGAATCAATTACGCTCAAGTTCAAGAGCAATGCTTGCGAAGTAGAACCAGGCCATTCAAAAGTGGAACTGTTCTGCTCGGTAGGCTTTTGATATTATCACTGTGGAACCTGATGAATGACCTCGTCTTAGACTCCATTACCAGGTCATTATCTTCCCCATTCCGTTGAGATGCGGATTGGCAAACTGCTCTTAACTCAACAGCTGAAGCCCAAAGAGTCGTCGAAGCTTTCCGTTCTTATTAGGAGTAAAACTAGGCTACGCATGCTTACATTGCCTGTCGACGCCAATGCTTTCTCGATTTGGGTGTCGCAACCTAAAGATGGTTCGATATCATCAGAATTTATCCCGAGGAGGATGCTGACGTTGAGTTTTGTCAGTGAACATTGGTAAAGGCGCTCAATTACTCGTCGACGTTCGTACGGGAAGAAACACGATTCAAAATGCTCGTCTACGGCTTTCGTCATCTGACATATCGATAGACACATCTGTCGGACAAACAGACGGTAGGATATAATTTCCAGTCATATTTATCACGCTTTAATGCTTCGGGCAAAGCTTCTCCTTTATCATTTAGCAAGGATGGGGTTGAACTTGCTAATGTCGAAAAGGATTTAAGATTGACATTCTTGCTTCCTTATCAAAACCCTCAAGGAAGGACATCTGTGGTACGGAAATGACTAGTAAATTTCCACTGAGAAACAGCTAATTTAACTTCTTTAGAAAGTCGTCATTGATGCAGAATTCACGAACGAGGATGAACCTACCTTGACACGGACCATAAAACTCGTAAAAACTGTGACTATCTCCCAACCTATTGCCGTGAACGTGAGGGATTTCTTCCGGGGACAAAGGTGATTACTATTCCAATTTCAAATTCAAATGCAAGCAGTCAAGGACCCGTACCAACGTGCAAATCACAGCTTGTTCTCGAGTTTCACTCTATCCTCTGTTGCGGCTGAACACATCCGCATTTCATCTGTCGATCTACAGCCCTATGATGAAACGGAGGAAAGCGTAAAGATATCGCGAATCGCTGGTGGATCCGAAAGTTCTGTGGTAGGTGTTTATTGGCAACGCGAATAAAGCGACGTTTCAATCCCTTTCGCAGGTAATTAGCCCGGCGCATCCTGCAACATTCATTTTCCACGTCCAAAGGTTGAGAGAAGGTATATTACTGGCCGACTATAGAAGTGTGTCAACTCATCGCTTCACTCTAGTTAAGGACTCGCTTCAAGTATCCATTCGATACCGCAAATTGCAAGAGGGTTCGTCGCAAATACATACACGTCAACTTAGAAGTAATCAACTATCGTTCTATTCAGAGATTGATCATTTGCTCGAGAAACGTCCAGAGCAAGATTCTCTCGAGACTGCGTCAAGACCTGGGCCGCTCTCATTCAAAAACTTGGTTTCCGAATTTAAGGACCGACCACCTTGGCTTGACCTCTACATTGCAACAGGGGAGCTTCTGCTACCTGGCGACAAGGCACCCCTTCACAGCAATGTAGGAAGCGTCACTTTGTCCCATTTTTACGACGTTCTCATATCTTTGACAATAGGAAAATCTGGGTGTACTATCTGACCTGGGTTGGCGTACATTTTCGATACCTGTGGATCTTCCTCAAATAGATGTGAGTGTCAAATAATCTCAATATGCATCTCATTCTTATCCGTCTCGGTTTGCAGCTCCTCGCCTCGACAAGTATTCATGTTGCTGAAAATCCTTTCTCTACCGTTCCACGAGCTATTGGAAGGAAAGGAAACCTGTTCGCCGGTCAGCCTTTTACAGCCGTTGTATCAGTGAATGTGTCGTGTTACTGGTCTGGACGTGAGGATGCTGCGAACCGTCCATATCGCATGCGCTTTGAGGTTGATGAAATGATTCGGGACTGGCTTATAAGTGGTCAAAAACGAGGCGAATTCTGCGCCAAGGTCAGTCGAAGCACTGGATTCTATACCTACTTATGCTCATGAGTTTGCAGGATGGAACGACGCACTCTGTTGCCATAACGTTGATGGCTCTTCGACATGGCGAGATCCCAATGCCAAAAGTTAACGTCATGCTTCTTTCGTCAGGAGAAGAGCCGTCACAACGTTCCTCGACTCCACTGACTCTGGAATGCTATCAAGTTCGTGGAGCCGAAAAGTTGACGATCCTTCCAAGAGTAGGGAAGACTTCGTTCGTTCTGAACGTCGGTCCAGGATCTTTCTCAGATACCAGTTTCCCCGAAGGTTGAACGCTCTACACTCTTATGTCAAAATGTGACCTTTGATCGCTGCTACACTGTTATAGTTATTCAAGTAATTTCATACATAATTATAGTGTATGTAATGGTCTTCAGTTATTGGACCTTTTTCGGAGTAGACTGTGCTTCCGCCTCTCGCTTTCCGCTCGGCCATCCAAACCATATTCCCAGTAGAAGTATAATGTGCGACACTAATAGCACACTAGAGGATACATTTGTAGAGGGAAACACGTTCCATGCGTATTCGATAGATGCAAGTATTGCGAGCCTACAAGCAATTGTCAAGAAGCTTTCCGAATACGATGCCCATCATGCTCACTTTAAGACTATAGGGTATTGCGTGCGCCAGGCGAGAAGTGGCAGCTGCTGAGCATACCAGGAATAAAACTGATAATGGAGCGAGCGAGCGAAAATTACGCCGATGAGATTCGTTGTCATCATAATAGTTGCGACCTCTACACCATGCGTTAGCATATGTTGACGACCTATTACAAAGAATGAAGGGAGACTGACGGTCTTCAGTAACAGTACCGATGCGCAATGCTGCTCCCTTCGTCGGCCTTGTCAACGAGCGTTTCACCATGGCAAATAAGCCTCCATCTTCACGGCACCACTTGAAGTGCGCAAACAGGAGAAGGGTGCAGACATGGCCCACCAGCAAAGAATTCGACCAAACTTGGCTAAGGAACATATCCTCTCCAAGGAACCTCCAGTTCACCGTCCATTTGAAGAGAAACACGCGCGAGAAATCGAAAGCCTGCTTGAGGTATTCTCGAGGAAACTCGTCGACGAAAACTTTTCCGAGCCAGTATTGAATGGCAAGAACCTGTAACATATGCGAGGCGGTCATGACGATACCGTGTCGTTTCCAGAGTATGAGGAGTAGACCTGGCAGATACAGTAGCGCAGACATCTTGACTGATATTGCAAGTCTGTAAAACGAGGTCAACCAGAAACTTTATGGGACGAGGAGATGAGACTCACGAAAAGAAAAGGGTAGCAAGCAGATCGTTTCCTTTCTGCAACATCTGGATCATCCCCAACGCTGCTACGACAGCCCAGCAATCGTTGAACAATCGTAAGGCATAGATGGAATGTAGCCTTTTGCTTAGTGGAAGGAGTAAGAGTACCCAATTCGGAATTCCACCAGCACCAAGGTATATCCTGCATGTCTGGAGTACGCTGTCGAGGTAGACTGCTCCGAATATATGCTGCGCTAGCCTGATGTTAAGGCCCGAAGACGTCCAGTCATGAAGCAGCTTGTAGACTTGAACATGTCCTGCAGGATAGCTTCAAAGTGAGAAGGTAAATTCAGTCAAGGTCAGCGAGGATGAAATTCTACGACAGACTGACACGAGCGGTCCTGTTGGACCAGTGATCGCCGTGTAATTTCGCTCTCCTCCATTTATCAGGTCTATGTGGTACATATACGTCTCCCAATCGATCTCAGTATCTTCGAGAGAAATGCCATGTCAGCATGAAAGGACCAGTGGGACTGAAGAGAGGGACACACACGGAACGAACGCGATGATGAGTTCAGTCAAAACCCCATCCCCTAATAGAATCAACAAGGCCAGCACATTCGCGTACTTGGGGTCGAAGAGCAACCGTTTAGCCCACAGTGTAAGGAACGACAGTGCCATGATGGCGGTTGAGACGAACGTTGAAGTGAGAGACGCATGGGTGATGGTGCCGGCAAACTTCGTTCATCGCTTGCTAAAGTGATCGACTAAACTGGACTTCGAAATTACAAGTCAATTATTATAATTATACACTCCCTGCTGCACTAACTAAGCCCTCTGCATCAGACAGACCCCTTTCAAACCAGTTCGTATAAAACGATTCGGTCCCAGGAGCAACAATATTCGGTCCGAGCACTCGAATGCTGTCGGCAATGTATTGACCACGGAACCCAAGCCTCGACATTCCGTACTGCGCAAATATCTTCGCCGTCAAGTACCCGTCCGAATATCCTTTCGTGATAGATCGTTCTTCAGCCGTCAGATCTAGAGGGGTACCTGAAACGTCGCGCTTATGCCTAGCAATAGTGGAGTGAATTGAGCGACGTGCATGGATCGACGAGAACCGATGTGCGTCCGAACCAAAGCTACGCTTTGCTTTCTTTGCACGACGAGCTGGCAGAGGACATTGATCAGCCGAGCAGCCCGCGCTTGCGTCAGCTGCTTGCTGAAGAACCTCATTCATGGCAGGCAGTTGCATCTCAGCGACAGCGCGGTCGATGCTCAGTTTCGAAGAGGGCAACGCCATCGAATCCTGACCGTAAGAAAAGAATGTCGCGGGAAGGGTTTTGTTGACGGCATTCTTAAAGCACCAGTTCAAATCTCCTTCGCAGTCCTCCTTCATGTAGCCTGGTTATGGCTTGACGTGAGATAATGGTCAACACAGTAGAAGAATACGCACTCCAGAATGTCCAACCAGCCGTCGTATTTCTGTAAACTTGCTCCTGTCCTTGACAGAACTGCTGTCGCGCAAGCATAGCATCAGATTGATCCGCAAGAGCGCTGTCGACAAGGGCGCAGCTCCATTCGCCAACTATTATATTACGACGTTCATGCGAAGACGAAGAGGACAATTGATCCGCGACGGAAGTCTTCACGTTCGTAGTGTCCTGGGAAGCGTCACGAGAGGTATCGGAATCCGTAAACACGAAGTACGAGTGATGATCCTCAACGACGAAATCTGTTCTATTCGCGATGTACGTGCTGTATTGTCCGATGTTGAATGCGTCGTGGATGTAGAATGGCAACATGGAGGCTTCATGGGAGGTTTGACGCAACGTCTCAATCGTGCTTGTGTCTGGAAAAAACTAAGTAACTGGAAGATTTGATAAGAGATCGTACTTACAGAAATCGGGTAAATTTGGATCATCGTTGGGCTCGTTGATCAGCTCAATCCCGATCACATTGGTGACAGAAGCAAGTTGCTGAGTCAAGTACGTCAGAACATTGACCGTGTTTCGCAAATTGGTCTCATCTCCGAAAAGACGAGCTTGGCCGTCAGAGATTCCCGAGTGTGGCTGGCCGTTTTGACTACCAGGAGCTCCATGAAGGTCAACCAGAACACCAATGCCAGCCTCGCCAGCCCAGTTGATAGCGCGAACAACGCGGCTCCAAGAGTTGGTATAGACACTGGCAACAGGTTCGAAAGGGGTATCCTTGCAATACAGCGGTCCTAAGCTCCAGTAACCGATAGGAAGTCGAACAGTGTTGATCCCAATGGACGCCAAGTATTGAAAATCTGACTGGTTGATGAAGGTATCCCAATGACGCTCCAAGACAGCCTGAGCGGTGGTCGTATTTCCCCAGCCCGTAGCAATATCGATCTCAGCAGATTGAGGGCCAGATGCGCAAGCAAACACAGACGGAGTCATCCATTGTTCGTGGACGAACCAAGAACCAAGATTGACACCTTGCTGTTGACGATATCGGAAGACGTTTGCCTTGGCCTGATCGAAAGGAGGGAAAGTCTGTGCGAGAACCGGAGGAGGACTGTACGGCTCGACAGTGCAAGAGGACGAATCGAGAGCCAGGTTTTGTGCAGTCATGCCGTCGGAACCATGTCCAGCATCGGTTCCAGCGCTCGGATCAGCTTCGAGGATGTCACCCAGCTTTGGTAGTGGCAATGGAAGGCCCAAACCACCTAACACCCCGTCGACGGCTTCGCCAGCGCCATGGAGAGCTGCGCCGACATCGCCAACAATGTCAGGGATTGGCTTGAAGATCGCCGAAGTGAGGCCCAACGCGTTCAAGAGCGAAGTGACCTGGGCTGCCGTGACAAGCATGTTGAAAGACGTCGATAATGACCGTGAATTCGCGAGCACTGAGCCAGCTGTGCGCGAGCGATATTACCGACGGATCCTGCCCGGGGTGAAAGAAAGAGAATGAGATTCGACGTCCCGCATTCGAAGGATAAATGGGCCAGTAGCCAGCCACATATCGAGGTTTCGACCACGAAGATGTCTCAGGTTGACTAGACGGTTTGAAACCGATTGTACAGAACGAGGCTCCCCGAGTTGCTTGTCCAATTTGACAGTACGCGTCGTATTTCTGTCCAGTGGAGGCCTTCATAGCGTTGTGATGCATGGTGGTGAAAAGGCAAGACGCGAGCGCGGTGTCCACGACGACAGAAGCGCGTCTGCTTTCTGTCACACTCTCATGTTCTAAATCTTGGCTGTATAATGTTCTACCTCAAACTCAGGAACTGCCATGAAATTGTCTCAATATACGGCAGTCAAGACGAATCACCATGAATTGCTCGTGCTAGTGGCACCAAATCGTCTCGAATACCGTGTCCGATCAGTGACTGCTCCTCGACGTCTGAGAAATACCGTGGCGGTCGTGACTTTACTGATTATCCCGCTGTATTCTGTGAGTCTGATTCCCTTCTTCTGGAGTATATGATTATGACTGTAGATGAGCAGATCTTTGGCTTTAACAAATATGCCTTCGCCGCTGCCACACTTCTGACCATTTTCTGGTGGAATTCTCGTGTGGCATGGGGTATGCACCGTCACTTCTCTCTTTTCCTTCTGGCTGACGTATAATCTCAACAAAATTCAGAGTCGATAACTGTATACCCACCCAATGGACTGCAACTCGAGACGTGCAGAGGACTTCCGTTCTTCCCCTCAATTTCGAGGAAATTCGTTCCGAACGTTTTCATACGGGATGTTTTGATTAACGAGGCTTTGCATCGCTGGTCCGCTCGTTATTACCTCGCGCTAATGGTGAATCCTGGTGACGAATACGAACTTCTCGTTGCTTTTAAGGTATGGATCTCATAACTTCCTTATGATCATGCAAGCTCAAGAGCTATAAGGAAACGTTACCCCATTTCCCTATACTTCTGGAAGTATACCAAGGCGTTCAAGAGTGCCTAAAACTTGGCCATATACCCCACGATATTTTTCAAGGGAGAACGTCCATATAATGTTCAGCAAAGGGAGGAAACAAGATAGCGATGATAGTCAAATGCATATACAAAACTCATATAATACCTCATAATAGATGTACAAATGCCGTGATACATGTGTGACATGCGAAGTGCTCAGATATGGTACCACAGATCATCGAATCTCAACCCAGTGATCATTGCTAGACTCTTCGCTCTCATAAGCACTCAGCAACTCGTCGTACCCTTCGTCATCTCCATCCTCAGACGCGCTCTTGGCACGTTTATGGTGCTTCTCGGTAGAAACCTTCCGCGAACGCTTCTCGTGACCGTCCGTCGATACCTTGCGTTGGCGACGAGGCGATGTGGGCGATGTTGCAGGGAACGCGACAGCCCGCGGCGTCGAAGCAAGATCTGCGTCTGTGCCGTCGTGCAAATCGGGAGCAGTCAATGAGCTCGGGCTGAGTCCCTTCGTGCTCGAGCTGATAGGTATTGGGCTCGAAGAATCGCGAATGCGCAGACTTGCAAGAGGCACACCATATCGTTTCGAACGGATGCGCGACGCAGGCTTGATCGATGGCGAAGGAGGAGGCAAGGATGAGTCCGAAGTGTCGACATCGTCAACAACCATCATCGATTTCGGGTTAGACGACTTCCGACGCGCGTTTTGCTGCATCTCAACGGGGAGATCCAATGCGCCTCCCGATCCAGAAGGTTCCGACAGCACCATCGACCCACGCTGGCGTTCCGGATTCGTCACCTTCACCATCGCCTGAGCAACACTGGACACGGGCGTCCTTGGGGGCGGACTCGACGTATATGTGGAAGGAGAGTCGGGGATGGGAATCTGCTCCCAACCGCGCGTTGACCTTCGTTCCTCCTCCACATGCGTCGGCATCGTAGCAAATTGCACGGGCTCGGTCTCAGAGCCCGTTCTACTTGCGTTCATCTTTTCTGACCGACTGTAGGAGTGAGACTTGTTATATCGTGATACACGGGAAAGCGGAGCTACTGGTGAAACCGACATTCGATTCAGAGGAACTTTCCTGCTGATCGATGTGTCCGAATCCCAGCCACCGCCCTCCGTAATTTTTGGCGAGGTTATTGATGTCGTTTGAACAGATGACGACGACGATTGGGAGTCCCTACTTCGCGGAGAAATCACTCGCCGATGCATGACTTCCTCCCACTGATCAGGACGAGGTGTGCTGTTCGCAGACCTGGAGATTCCGATACTAGGTGACGAAGTGACCAATGAAGTAGGATTTAATAGCAAGGGACGAGGGGCAGACTTGGTCGGCTTTGTTGTAACGAGGTTTTGCGACCAGGATTGAAGCCTCTGCATCGAAATGGATCCCATCCTTCCATGGGACGGGGTGCCTTGGACAGGCGCGGATTGAGCAGATGTTGCTGAATCCGGGCTGTCAGGGAAGGAAAATTGGGATGCTTCACTTGGTGAAAACATGCGGCTATCTCGAGGAGGTTTGAAATACGCAGGGCGTGGCGGGGGAGAGTAAAGGCTGGTGCGATTCATATTGGGCAACGAGCCGCGCCTGTCCCCTTCCGTAATTTGTTCACTGACCGACCGACCCATCGAGGACACCGGTAGTGTCTTCTTCTGTTGTTGAACGAAGACAGGTGCATCCACAGGTGGGGCACTTCGAGCACTCCAGGCATTCAGAGCCTTAGCTGATACATTTGTAGACACCATCGATAATTTGGCAGCCATGTCAGATTGCTTCAACCTCTCCGCGTAGTTCCACAGGGAGCCCGTCGCTGGAGGAGATAAAAACGAAGATATGCTCCGAGAGTGCGCAGTTGATTGATTCAACTTCGCAAACTCAGGCGCTTCAGTGTCTCCGGGATGAATTGTGGTGTCCGAATCTTGGCGACGAGGCGAAGGCGCTGGCGAAGCCCCTGGTGAGGTAGGTGAAGGAGGTATGTCCATCGCGCTTTGATTAGTAAAGCCACGCCAAACCGATGTCCCAAAACGGCTGGCCCACGTCGAAGCAGTTTGACCACTTTGTGTGCTGTCTGTCACGTCGCCAGAGCTCTCCTCTTTATCTTCCTCTTCCTCTTCATCGCTGTCCTCGGGGCTACCCTCCGTCTCGTTTGTGGGGGCCTGGGACGCAAAACCGCTCCAAAGCGTGTTGCGAAGCTTTTCTCCAATGCTTGAAGCGGCGGCCTGCGTCGCTTGCAACTGGTTAGTGCGTTCGGTCTGGAAGTCTTCCGCGACCTGTATTAATCGCTCTACTCCGCCGGCTTCTTCAATAGGGTATCTTTGTAACAATGTCATCCCTTCCATGAAAGCATCGCCCAACTCCCATGCCCGCAAGGGAGAGCGCGCTAAGCCTGATCCGTCGTCATCCCACAGGCTCGGTGATCGTCGACCTGGTTTCCCCAGCCTGAAAAGGACATTAAAATGAATAAAGTATAGACGTATTTGGTCTAGGACTGACAGGAGAAGACGACTTCGAGCTCTGACGAGCATCGCAGCGCAAATATCAACCAAATGCTCAAGTTTGGGATTTGAGTCACGATACGATTCCGGTTGAGCAATCAACGCGTCCCATACAATCAAGACGGCAGACAAAGGAAGGGTATGGGTCAAAAGAGGGGCAAGCCATTTACTAAGGAACAGTCATTATCCACACATTGCCTCAGAGAGAACACTTACTAGGAATAGTGAGGCATGGCTGGATCTAGTCCCTTTCGTTGCTATAGAAAAATTGTTAGGAATAAATTCGATTGAGATATACTTCTCACTTACGAGGTCTTCATG
Source organism: Schizopora paradoxa (assembly GCA_001020605.1). NCBI lineage: Eukaryota > Fungi > Basidiomycota > Agaricomycetes > Hymenochaetales > Schizoporaceae > Schizopora > Schizopora paradoxa. The sequence goes on from KQ085974.1 coordinate 107,378, forward strand.
CAGCTCAGGATCGGCCATAGCTAGACGTTCTCCCAAGCGTTTCATCCATAAAGTCCCCCCTTCCTCCTCCTCCAACTCCGAGATCTCTCGAAGTAAAGACTCGAATAACCAAAATGTGTCGGCCTCCGCATGAGCTAGGTCATTGGGGTCGGCTTCCTCGTTCATTACCGAGTAAAGCGGAACGAGTAACGATGCAACATGAGGAGAATGACTGGCCGGGTTCAAACATTTGTGAATGTACAGAAGACGAAAGAGAGCAGAGACGTGATGTTCGTGACATGAGATGTTCCGGAATGCATGGGGTGCGAGAAGCGTTGATGAGTTTTTACGGGGTGTGACGTTGAATGTATCCTCAGAGGGCGATGTCGGGGGGCTGCCAGCGTCAAGTCGAATTTCGGGTGTTACACTGACTTGCGGAACAGCCTGTGCTGAAGAGGTTCCTGAGTGCAGTAGCTGTAACCTGGCATCTAAGTTTACTGCACAAGCTATACGCGCCTGAGGTGGAGCGCAGGCATTAAGTGGACAGCTCTCGAAGAGCTCCGGCTCATCATCGAGATTGCTGAATAGATATACCGGCACTCGAGTGAGGGAGTCAAAGAGGTTGAGAAGAGCTCTATCGTCAGTTTGAGCAACCTTTGACGGCGGCGGGCGTTTAGAAATAGGCGAAAGAAGGCGTTGAACAAGATCCTGCGCATGTACGCGTGAGTATACTGACCAATTATGAGGTGTTCGTAAATACGCACGTAATAATCATCTCTCTTTTTCTGTGCATCGGCCTTCCAGCGTGCTTTGGTTGGCGGTGTCGTCCCCAGCAATAGCCTATATGACAGTCAGAAATAGCAGCGTCACAGAACAGCCGGCTTACTTCCATACTCTTGGCCGTAGCCATGGAGGATGAGCGGGTAAGCCTAAAGCACTTGTCAGCCGGCTTGCGCTTTCTACGTTTCTATATCGAAAACTTACCGGTAGCACAGATGCTTCGTAACTTCGAGAGGTCAACAACACCCATTATATCAGACTCATCAAGAATCTCAGCAAGCGCCGACGTCCTGTAATATAATGAGGAAAGTGAATTACCAGATAATTTATTGTATACGCACTTTTGTTCTAGGCTCATTTGAGGCTTCCAATCAACTTCAAAGGTGCGGGCGATCCTCATGAGGTACTCGTCGATCTCAGCAGCGGTCGAAGTATGATGCAAACATTTCACAATCTAATGAACGGCGTAAATTAGCAATAGAAAAGGGGTGATTTTAAGGTTCGTACTGTTGGAGAAACATGTCCCTCCGAGTTGAAGATGGCCGATTGTGAAAAGTCAGGCCCCAGTCTTTGCATTAACATCTCGCGAACTATACTCAAATCTGCGAAAGGGAATAAGACGGCGTGTGTATTACACTAATAATAAGACATACCTTTCGATTCTGTGTGGGGTGCAGCATATATAATGCTCGAAGCTGCCTCGATCGTGGATGGGTGAAGCTTCATGTCTCTGGTTGAGGTCGTCGTTTTAAATACGCCAATACGCGGATGGTTTAACGAGCTCACCCTCTTTCTAGTTCAGAGAATCGCTCTACAATAACCCCACAGTGCATCTCCAGAATTTCCAACGCGTTGCTGGCGGCATCCTCGGTAATCAGGTTTTGGACTTTGGCGCGGGCAAGAGCGACATTTCGCTGGCGAAGCAACGTCGCGATATCATTGCTTGTAATGTGTGCAAGAGAGTCCTTTCTGTCTTGTAGCTGCCCGAGTCTCTGTGAAGTCAAGCGGAGCTGCGCCTGGGGAACGAACGTATGTCAGCTTGTGTTCAAAAATGGCTCAGACGGACTGAAGCGAAGCACGTACCCTGACTTTTCCTGCGTCCCAGCTCGTTGAAGCCATTTCTCCGAAGCTGGAAGCGACGACTGGGATTGACGAGGAAGACCAGGAGCGGAGGCTAATGAGGAGGACGTCGGAGGGAAGGCCAGAAGGGAATCGGGAGTGCCAGGCACGTCTTCGGTTTTTGAACGATTTAGGCTGGAGGTGAGAACGAGTGTGATGGCCGGTGCGCGTCGTTCAAGTCTGTCAGATATGTCAGGCCTTCACGAATGCCAGCGACGAACAAGAGAGCCGTCTACCGTGAACATGGGCGTCGTGAGCAAGATGTTTTTCACGCGTCGAGGACGCGCTGGTTCGTTTTCGTTGAGCAGCGTGCACGGTTGAGAATATCCCAGAGCTTCGTCCAATTTTCGGCTACCCGAAGAGGAAAGATGCCGGCCCCATGCCTGCTTTCGGATGCCGAATAGTGTCCCACGTTTATTCACGCCACGGATTTATATACGACACACTCCCGTCGAACAACAGCAGTCTTGTTCCCACATCTCTTTTTCTTCCAACCCTCATCCTCGCAAGCACGTCGACGCGCTCGCTGTCTCCGCCCGTATTTTATACATAAAAAATGATATTCGCAAAGACTGTCCTTGCATCTCTTGCGCTTGCAACCTCGGCTCTCGGTACGCCGACGCACCGGGAATTGCTTTTGTCTGTCATTACTGACCTTGTTGTATTTGCAGGCATCACGATCACATCCCCATCTCCATCGCAGTTCTGGTGAGTAGAAGTCTCATCAGTGCAGCCAAAATCTTCAGCTGACTCGTGAAAATAGGGTGCAGAACACCTCGAATGTCATTAGCTGGTCCTTCAACAATGGTGACCCGAACCCTATTGAGTGAGTCCAAAAATTTTCGCGGAAGCATGTATGCACACATCCTAACCCACACGCTCAGTATTACGGTATCCAACCCCAACTCCAGCGCCCTGCAGGGCAATTTCTCGGTCAGTCCCTACAGATCGAGTCCAGAGAACACAGACTTATCAATATGCTAGATCGCTCAATTCGTGAGGCTCGACAACGGATCCTTCACCGTTACAAACGTCACCCTTAAAGTCGCGTCTGGCTACGTTATCAACTTTGTCAACTCGTCCAACGAGAACCAAATTTTCGCGAGCTCTCAGGCTTTCGACGTTGATGCACCTGGAAGTAAGGAGTCCCGATTTAATGCCGTAAGGGAATAATTTCTGACGTTGTTCTTTCAGCTCCTCCCGCCACTTCCTCCGCTGCCAGCTCATCGTCGACCGCCACTTCGCCCGCAAACTCCTCTGCGTCCGGAACAGGCACTGGTGCGAACGGAAGCGCAACAAGCAGCAGCGCCGCTGGACACGCTGTTGCCTTCGATTTCCCTGTGTACCCAGTTCTTGCCAGCGCTGGTATGGCTCTCGTCGGTGCTCTCGTTGCCCTCTAAGAACGATATTCCTGCACCTCTTTTTCCTCTCCTCACCCTCTTGCTTGGTTTTATTGCTGTGACTTTATTGCTGTGTTCGCGCCGTGGTGCGCAACGCTTTCCCTTCTTTGTGAATATTGCAGTCTTTATTGGCTTTTCTTAGGATATTTTGCAGTCCATCTATACCACTTCACGTTCCACGCGCTTCCTAAACCCTTCCATTCAATGTATGAGAACAGTACGTCTGCGCGCCCTAGACACTCATGTGTTGTTGTTGTATCATACTATTTGCTTCTGTAATTGTGTCGCTACTCTTGTATCTTTGCCTTTCTGCGAACATTGCATACGATTTTTTCTCTGGCCTTTGATGCGCACACGCGCACTGAGATATCATCATTATTGTTGTCAAGCGAGCATCCCTCCATCTGCCAAGATCCAAGATAATATCTTTCTTGATTGATCCGTATCGGTCCAAAAGTTTTTTTGTCCGAGGTTTACTCGCTCGCTGCTCTTGTAGGCATTTGTACGTTGTTTCAGAACAAGTCTGCCAACTCGAATTTATTGCTGTTTATTTCTGAAAGTTGTCTTACGTCGCGTCATCTCGAGATTCTCGACGCCATTGCAAATTTAGCCTTTCAAGCGGTGCTGTGGCAGTCCCAAAGATCGACGGCCTGCGGCGCTTCAGACGCTCAGGGAGCAACGGTCATCATCTTGTTACCCAAACATCTGATGAACCACGCAATTTGGACGCCGTCTCGCACGTACTGGATGCGGGCGCTTGATCCAGGCGAGAGAAATATCAGAATACAAGCAAGTGGGGAGATGGCCGAAATTTCATCGAACCACAATCTCTCAAAAGCAAGATAAACTATTGCAAAGAGAACACGGAATTTTTTCAAGCCTGAGGGAAAATAAAATGAGGGAAAACAAGATAACTGACCGATCATGAAGACGAAAGAAAGTTGACACTGGATTCACGATATTTCTGAAGATAAGTCAAATGCAATGTGTCTACATGTTCTATGCCGTTCTATAGGTGTCCGTCGAATGTCCGAGACCAAGTCCTTCTACAAATGTTCATTCTATATACGGGTATCATAATTGGAGTCTATGCGCGGTATAGTGTGATATTCGGAGAAAAGATGAGAAAAGTCCATGAGATGCGTATCGTCAATTTGAAGTCGCCATCGTAGCAAGCGTTGTTGCGAACCCAACACGCTTGTTGGTAACGTCAAATACGGAATAGAAGCGCTGGAGGAATGTATAACCGTTGATGAAGTCAAAGCCAGCTTCAGACTCCATGCCGAGCTGAAAGGGAGATAGTGAGTGAGAATTATGATCGAAAAATAATATGAAGGTCTACTTACATCGGCGATGATGAGGTAAATTTGCCCCTCCTTCCCACCAATGCGCTTATTCAGCGCACGAGGCCAGATCTGAGCGTTGGGTGTAAGCTCGAAGCTCTTGCCACCAATGTTGAAGTAGACACTCTTCATGAGGGCGAATTGTGCCTCGGTGACGGTGAGAAGACCTGTATGCTCATCGATCTGCGCGCCCGTGAGCATCTGGTACTTCTTGAACGCGGAGGTAGCGAGGAGCGTAAGAGTGGTGGCAGAGTCGACGATACCGGTGGTCGACTTGAGAAGGCTGATCTCCGAAACACCATAGTGAACGTCTTGAGTGATACCCCAGTACGCGCTGGCAGGCTCGACGTCGGCGATAGGTACATAAGTAATGTCACCGAGATGCTTAGAATCGTCAGGTTCGCCGAAGATGAGTTCAGCGCCTCCAGCGTTGGAGGTGGATGGCTCGAAGGAGAGGGAGAAGATTTCCGATGAAATTTGGTGTTGAGCAAATAGATTGTCTAAGACGGCGGGGACGGTGTCCTCTTCGGCGACGGTGTGCTGAGTGAGGTCGACAGGTCCGAGACCGAGAACGCCGTCTATATTTCCAAAACCCTCGATCTTTGACGCGACACCGATGGACTGGCCTTCGATGACAAGATCGGAATTCAGAGTCAATGTATCAACGTCTGAAAGTGCCAAATCAGCAATGAAATGACACATAGAAAAAAAGCTTCACATACATTCCGTGCCCTTGAGTCGACCAGAGCCATAGTCGACGTTGACCTCATGACCCGTGCCTTTACTCGAGCTCGAAGGCACGTACTTCTTGTCAGCGCCGACCCACGTGTTGGCTGACGCGGTGTCGACAAGAAGAGAGTAGGGAGTAGCCGGAGACCCAACGCCAACCTGGGCGACGAACTGTACGGCTTGGTTCGTAATAGGGATCGACACAGAACGCTTCTCTTCCTCTTCCCTCGACGAGTGCCCCCCGGCTTCGATCGCACGCCAGTTGCGAATGAGCGTCTGCGCACGCTGTCGATCGATCTCCGGCAACGGCAGCTTGGAGATGTTGAAGTGAACGGCCATCGGAAAGCCCATCACAGGGCGTGGCCCACTGGCAGTGGACTCTGGCGCGTCGCGAGGGAGAGCTACCGGCGCCGCGAAGGCAGCGAGGACGAAGGTGAGCGAGAATAAAAGGGAGAATTGAATCATGGTGGACAAATAGGGGCTGATTGAGATAGACGTTATAAGTTAGAAATTAGAGGAAGGTTTCGATCGATCGCATAGTCACCCCATCTTATAGACGCAACGAAACATCCGTCGAGTGTTCAGATCGGCCTCGAACAATTTGGTTCCGTTGGTATAATTTGGTTCCGAAGGTTTCATCGTCATAGATTTTCAGCTTTCCGGCCATCGAGTCGGATAAGCAGGGGGGCTGTTCGCGGATCTACAAGACAACGCGGGTACGTGGGAATTCAGACCAGTATTCAGGAAGTTTTCGAAGGCCAACGACGACTTGGAGATAAACACGGCATATGCACGAAGGTTCGCTCCTGCTTTGACTAGATCAGAAGGGATATATAGAGCATGAAATGAATTTTGGGTGTACCATTGTCGCATCGCTAGTGAAGTTGTACTCCTGATTCTGGCACTTCTCTCGATATGTCACGGTTTCGATGTCTCAAAACACGGAGAGCAGAACAAAACATTATGGCACACGGGTATCGATGCTAAATTCCTTCGTTGCTGAGATTATCACTTGAGTTTCTGCCCGTGCTCCGCCATGGCTCACGCGCTCACGGCTTACGGCGCTCAGATTTGGTTTTTGGTGATGCTTGAGATTCTGAGTAAGTGATACGGACATACAGCCTGGAAGCGTACCGAAAGTTTGATTGGCATCTGCTCGAAAATCACCAAGTACTGGTCGCTCACTCGTAGAAAGGTCAAGTTGAGTACCACTGGCAGCGTAAACGGCGACATCGGCGGTCGAATACCATTTTCCTATTGGACTATCCACCTGGGTCAGGAATTACGATATCTTGCTACCAACGTCCGCGACGGGGTCTGTCTTAGAGGTTAGGTCATTGAGTATTGAATATTGAATCAAGGTGGGTGACGAGAAGCAACGTCTCACATCGGCAATAGACGGGGCAAAAAGTTGGTGACAAGTCTCTTCCCACGACGCGATTCAGAATTTGAACTTGACGCGTCAAATTTCTCTTGAACTCGTATTATTTTTCCGCAAATGATGTTCTCCTCCCTACTATCCCGTATCGCATGGAATCCATACTATGCAACATCGCCCAGGCGGCATTCCATGACGAGGCTCAAGCTACCTACCATAATCACCACACTCGACGGCAAATTCGAGATGGAAGTGAACGAGTGGTGCAGCGCGGTCACGAAGGACACGACAGAGTGGATGGAATCGCAAATTGATTTCACGCGTTTGCGTCGAAAAGCTTCTCATGCTGGAAGTGCAAGTAACGGGCAGACGATGGAGGAGGAACGCAATGGCGAGGCTCTTGACTCGAGGGTTATTCCCGACATAAAGCCATCCCTCCTCGCTGCTCTGGCATTCCCCTTCGCCGATTATACACAACTACGCGTTTGTGCAGACTGCTTGCAGTGGATGTTTCTCCTCCAATGGTGGGCCTTTGAAGGGTCCTTGCTTCTTGAATACGAAGAAAATTCGGAGTGTCATGCCAGTGATACGAGTGTTCGTGCTTCAAGTTCCCAATTGGATGACCTCCAGTCGTCCAATACGAGAAATATCGGGGAAGGAATTTCAAAGTTACTTGACAGGTATTGACAATCGAGCTGCCTTGCTTCTGGATTTGATTATCTCTTAACAGCGTCCTCACTCGCATCCCGATTAATTTCGTTGGTCAAATCTGCTCGTCCTTAATCGCGTATTGCGAACGGCTCTCATTACAGTCCACTCGTTCACCGGAAATTTCAGAAAACGAGACCAATGGGTCGAAAGTGATCACGGATGCTCTCCGCCAAATCGAAACTTTAATGACTCTGAAAAATGCGATCAAACCTGCAAACCCGTCTGCCTTCCCTTGGAGCGCACCCTTCTGTGCTTTGTTGAACTACGCATATGATTTTCCGGAGCGTCAGGAAGGCAGATGGTTCGACGAAGTCAAAAATGTTGCCGTAGACATTCTACAATGGACACACGTACGTGCATTTACTTCACTCCACCAAGTGCGAATTTGAACTGCTTATTAGGACATGCTCTCCTTCACCTCCGCCCTATGCAGCTCATCAGATCCCTCTCGACGTGTAGACCATTACCCATCCTTTTTCACCTCCAACACACTCCTCGAAGTCTGCAAATCACAACGACGTCGCGCCACCCTCTTCTCGCGATTCGATCTGACCTCTCCCTCTCTCGACAACCTCACCATCGCGGAACTACAGCAAGCAGTTGACTCACTCGGGACCCAAATCCTCCAGCGCATAGATCAGCTCCAGGCGCTGCGTCCAGACGACACGGAGAAGGAAGAAAAGAAGAGATACTGGCGAGCCGTCGCCTGCCTCGTCGCAGGAGTCTTGCACTGGTCGTTCCAGACCGAGTTTTACTTCAGGCCGAGCTCAGCTGGTGGGTATGTCGCGATGCATTCCCTGCTCGACGTCGACAACCTCCAGATCCTCTCCAAACTGCAGCATTGAACCATTACATTCCTTTTGCCCAATAGATTTTCGAGAGAAGGGAGAAAAAGAGATATCATTTTGATCGAGCTAGGACAACATAGCATATAACCTTATACCTCAACACATATACAGCAAAGTATCGTACATACTGGAAAATGAACATCGTCAAATGCCAGTCTTCAAACACACATGAGACTCCCAATGAGCGGACGTAGATAGAAAGCGCTCAGCGCATTGGCTTCTACAAATACAACAACAAAGCAAAGGTTCTAAAATATCGATACAGTGCTCGAGGGAAGTAGAGGCCAGATCATGTCCGTTCGTCGTTCGTAAATTAGCGTAGTCGTCTCCTCCCACCCAGTAACAAGAATAAGGATAGCAAACAGCAGAAAATACAGCAAGGTCAGTCAGTCACACATCACCGACGCGACGACGTTGGCAAGCTCTTTGACAAGTCGAGCGGCGGTGGGCGGTGCTTTTCACCTGACGATGACCGGGTGCGGGGACCGCTTGGTCTCCGCGAACGTTTGTCCTCTGCTGATGTCTGAGTTTGAGGCACAGGAGGGAGAGGCTGGGAGGGTGGTTTTTGTGACGAATAGCTTCGTACAGACGTCTTCGTGTTAGTCCGCTCAAGTGCCATCTGCTCCTGAACAAGCTGCTCATCCGACATCCGTCCCTTGCCCTTGTCAGCGCGTCGAGGATATACCGCATTCGACTCGCCGTTAGAGTTCGAGCGACCGAGCATCAAAGGACGAAGTTGCGGTTGTGGCTGCGACGTTTTGGGCTGCTCGTTCTTTGCAGCAGCGACGTTGACAGAAGACGAAGATGCTGCGGCTGCGGCTGCACGTTCACGGCGAGACGGGCGCCTCTCCTCTCCGATCTGCTTAGGCCAGTCACGAACGGGAGGGGGCTCCGACGCGCCATTGGCACCCGCATCCGCCGTACGATATACGTGCATCGGCAGCGTTTGCTTCGTATCGCGCGTCACATGCAGCGACGATTGCACCTGTTGCGGGTAGAGCGCGAGGATGTCGACGGGTGGCTTGGCAGGAACGACAGGCGGTGGCAAAGGCTGCTCCTCGAGGGAGCCTGGGTCCGGGAAGTGTTCGATCTCGTAGTTCGAGCTGAGGCCCGCACGGTGCTGCACGAAGATGGGGGGCGGGCGCTTAGGCTTGGGGACGGCGAAGGAGGGTGGCTTCGACTTTGTGAAGCGCGACATGACGGGCGTGCTGGGCGCACTGCGAATGCATTGCTTTGTCTCGAACCAGGTGTACGCGCCAACGCTGGCATGCCAAATCTTGTCATCGTCCTTGCTGTGGATGATAGCGAACACAGCGAGGATAAAGAAGTAGACCAACACTATCGACAGAATTAGCATCTGAAAAAGGGAGTCTCCGGATAGATCTGAATGTAACGAACAGATGGCAGTGGGGATCCAGGTGAAAGCGATCACTGCTCGCGACGAGTTGCACGGGTCCTTGTTTAGCGCGAAGTCTGCTCAATTGGACGACGATCAGAAGGTCTGATCAGCAAAAGGCACACCAAATTGAAAAAAAAGTATTTTGAGAGACAAACGCACTGGGAGCATCGCAGAGTCCATTTGGCAAGACCGCGGTGGCAGCAGCTGCAAGTAGGTTGGCAACGAGCGTCAGAAAAAGAAGCAAACCAAAAAAAAAATGCCGGGAGATAGAGCGGGACGAACCAAAGTAGAGCAACCAGAAGAGACCGACCCACGCCAGCTCAAACCAAACACGGCCAGAGACGGCATTTCGACGCAACAGCTCGACGGCAATCCTAACAAGAAAGAATCAATGCGCAAAAGTTGACGAAGTGGTCGAGCAAGCTCACAAAGGGAGAATGACAACGATGCCAAAGGCGCCCACGAAAATGAGAAACGCGTCGACCATCCCTGAGCCAAACTGGTGAGCCTCCCGAGGCCCTTTAAAGGTCGCTCAACGCACCTGTTCGACTGCTCGCGGCGACAAAGCTCATGTTCCACGCAGCGATGCTACATACGAGCGCATTAGAGAGCAAAAAGAAAGCTGCAAGCGACAGCTGATTAGCGAAATAAAAATAACAGAAAGAGGGAGAGAAACGAACCAAAGGTGGCCCAACGGTAGATAGAAAAGATAGATGGCATTATGAAAGCGAGAAAAAGTCGACGTTGAGTGAAAGAGATGAAGAAAGAGGACCGGTCGACGGTGGATGGATGGCAAGAAGATCGCAGATCGAGGGGAAGGTGAAGCCAGCTCCTTGTGAAGAAGAACGTCGACGGAGAAATCCACTCGCGCTCTCCCTCGCAGGCCGCCCACCGCTCTCTTCAAACACGTCCCAATCTTCCCACACATCAACAACCGCAAATAGCACCCGCAAACGCGAGCATTGTCCTTCAAACTCTCTTTGTTCAACTACGCCTTCTACATTAAAAATACAAATCGTTTCTACTCGTCGTACAACAGCGATCACCGCCCATAAGTATACTGCATAATAATCCACAACGCCATAAATATTACAAGGCAAAAGGAAAAAAAAAGAGATTCCGTCCCATACCGCCTCCTCCCACCGCCAATCCATCTTTAGCTCCAGATCAGCATCCCCAGTCTTCCTTGCTCCATCTGACTGGCAATCCACGTCGAGGCCATCACAATGCGGAAGATTGCCCGTCAAATGCAGCCTTCGCGTCCCATCTCGTTGGATGCAACAGCGCCGCATTCAGCCGAGAGTCCCGAGGTCTCTTCACAGCCGACTTGCCATTGCGATAGAGAGATCTCCGCGCCACGTCTGCTATTCGCAAGCATGTGTCAGATCACAAGGGTGGAATCAGAATGGTCGCCTCTTCAGCGTTCGAGTAACACTGTTCGGCGCCATTTAGTTTACACTTGCATTCGTCTAGAAGAACGTGAGGGTCAGCACTGCCCATCTTTCTTTGCAGTCTCGACAGTAGTCCAGACATACCTGTGAGCTTCCTTCACTTAAGGCTGCATGACGCCTCGCAATTAGACTTCCCGGGTCATCCAAGCTAAGTGCTGTCATACCTGCGACCACCCTCGAATTTCCTCTGATTGGAGGTGGCCGGGAAAACATCGACACTGTAGGGACGACTGTCTCGTCCACCGGAAGATCATCGGGCACGCTCGACGAGGACGAGACGAAAGAACGGACGTCCGAGGACGGATCTTGAGATAGTCTTGTGACTATTTCTGATAATCCAGACCAAGGCGGATACGCCCCTCCTTGCACGGTCATATCTGCACAAATGAGATACGTAACACACATGCGACGCAAGGTCAGCCCCCATGGTCGCTGGGAAAAATAGACAGAGTCTCGCACCATAAACGAAGGAAACCAGGCGGGCCACAGCTATCCGAACGTCCAGTATTTCGTCTCGAGATAGCTGCGCGACAGCTGACCAAAATGGCCTATCGAAAGAAATATTGTGTAGAGGAGTTTGTCTGAGCACAGCGCTCTGCGTCTCGACGAACCTGAGGAACGAATGAATAAGCCTCTTGAACGAAGAGCGCATGAGAAGTCGGAACTTACATCAAGCGCTTTTTGAAGGAAGGGTCGCTCGATAACGAATAAACTTCCTCGTCGAGCATCCGTAGGATATCCGGAAACATCGAAGCTGTTCTCCGGATCTGAGGTAACTAGCAAAACATACGAATAAGTAAAGGAGTTGATATCTTAGGCGAGTTTCACACTTACAGTACGAACTGCAGCATTCCTGACCGCCGCATACGGATCCCTCAGCATACTCCTCAACAAACCCCTCACCACCGCAGGGCTACAGCTCACCAACGTCCCTGCGATACCCGCAAACATATTCGCGAACACCTCTCTCTCCCTCCAACCTGTCCACGAATTCGTCCAAGCATCCTCGAGTGACGATGCGATCTGCATGCGATCATGCACATCGACGGCCTGTAAGAAAAGCTCGAGCGCTTCCACTGCCTTCCGTCGCACCACCGCATCTTTACTCCGCGCGAAATCCCACCAGCGCGCAACGAGATCACGCCGAGCGAGTGCGGGTCCGACAAGCCGCGCAACCTCACCAATGCTCGCAGCGAGAGTCTGGCGCACGTTCACCGCTCCCGTCTTCGCGAGGAATATATACAAGCCACGCAGCTCATCCCACCGCGTCCGCCCCAAAGTTAGAATCACCGCCGGAAGGTTGAACGCACAGATGAGAGGTCTCGCAGGGTCGCTGACAATGTTCGGGGAGACGGGTGTCGAAGTGCCCGAAGAGTCCTCGATTCCACTCGCAGCCCTCATCTTCGCCGCCAGACTCTTCGAAACCCATGGTCTCTTCTTCGACTGATTAATCATATACGCGTCAAAAGCAGTCGACTCGGGGTTGCACCAATCCCTGCCCTCCTCTCCGATGAACATTTCAACAATCTCCTTCGGCGGACCTGGCACGTCACCGTGAAAGGCATAAATGACTTCGCCCAGTACTTCGAGTACGCCGGTTCGAACCTCCTTCTGAGAATCGTTGTAAGCCCGTTTCAAAGTTCGTAGCGCTTGACTGCTCTTGTGCTCGGGGGGTAAACGCGATAAAAGCGCTGGAAGAGAGAAGAGGATGGACTGCCGAACGTTCCATGAAGGATCCTCGCACAGTGAAAGGAATACAGGAACCTTTGCAAATTTCTTTGATCAGGATATATATGTTGTTCATAAGCGGCGATAGTTACCAGGTAAGAGTGGACGATTTCCTCGGGGACGACTTTCATTAATGCTCCAAGTGCAAAGGTCGCTTCTCGCCGCACCCAAGAAACGAGATCTCGGGAAGCGCGTTGTACTTCATCGACAAATGACAGTCTGAAAGATTCGTCTGGAAGACCTGCAGGTGAAAATGCTTGAGTAAACATGTAAGCATACGGTCAAAAACAGGTTACAAACCGCTTGAAGTGACCGTCGCAATCAGACTCATACTGGCAACGCGTCCATATGCACTCTGTTCTTCGCTCACGTCTTGCAACCCATCCGCATCTTGCAACGGAAGAGAATGGTTCGACTGTGTTTGCGACAATGGCTGTAAAGGAGGAGCGGCGAAAACACTACTACTTGATGCCTCAGGAACAATGCCTGTTGGTACTGGTGTCTGGTCGATCCTAAGGTGGTTTGCGGGAAGTAAATCAGATGTTGAAGCCATAGAATCCAAGTCTTGATCGAGAGCAGGCAATTGTAATGTGGAAAGAACCGGCGAGGTTGGTAGAGGTGATGGAGGTCGAGGAACCGACGCTGCAAAAAGCATCTCCGCGGTGGGCGCTTTCTCATCCATCGCAACAAACTGTGAAGTTGCGAGCGATGCAGAGTTCAAAGCTGGGAGCAGCGAAGCATCGTCAGCAGCGGAGAGGGGAGGCGACATAGGGAGTACATCAAAAGAAGGGTCGGTTGCCTGGATCGGTAGAGCTTCTGGGGCTGCGCTATTGGGACCAGATTCGATGGAGTTCGGACCAGAGCCAGTGTTCTCGAGGTGCGCCATCCCAATCACGATCTGCTGCATGATTTCTCGCTCAAATATCCGCCGCTGTTGCGGGCCGAAGTGCCCAGCGGGCGTTCCCTTCTCGTCGACATCTCGTATTCGTGTCAAGAGCGCAATAATGCATGTCCGCGCCCGGCCTCCTACCTCTCTGCTAGGATTCAATAACAAAGTGACAAGGAGCGGGGTGAACGTCTGCACGCTCAACAGGGGAACCTCGCGCGTGTCCGAGACCTCAGGCAAATCATAATCAACGACTTCGCACGTCTGCACGATGAAACTGAGGTCATCGGACGGCACGAACTGCAAGTTGTGGAGACGTACCGTCAAGAACCACCAGACAACGGGCTCTAGATTTTGCACTAGCGCCTCTCTCACCGCATCATCTGCGAACACATGATGCGTCAGCGAGTGAGAAAATCAGATAGGCCTGTCCGCGAACCAATGACGCTCATACCTTCGTCTAGCGCAAGACCATTGAGAAGAGGAATGACATATTCGATTGCCTCTGCGGGGCTGACTTCCGGCAGCAGCGTCGATAGCGATTGGGCGATGAAATGCCTGCAATTTTTAATTAATATGGCCACAACGACAGATGGCTAAGATGCCTCTTAAAAGCACGCTGTTATGACGTAACGATGCGACAACAGCACGGCTCAAAGAAGATGCGTACAGAGATGACTTACTTATGAAACGACGCTCTGCTCACCGAAAACAGATATATTTTCTCCAGGGTGCTGAGGCTTCCGTCGTCGAAATCGAAGTCGGTGGTGGCAGGATTGCCGTCCTGTGGACCGGCGGCCTCGCCCATTTCGACCTCTTTTGTGGGGAACGCCTCGTTGGTGGACATGTCCACACCATGGCGTTGGGGAACAGATGCGGAAGGTGGGGAGGCACCCAAGGAAGATGACGCGGTGAAGGGAGTCGAGGGGACGCCAGGTTCGAAGTAGGAAGACACAAATGCCTGGCTGCGCGAAACCATGGGCGTGTCCTGCATAAATTGGTCATCTTGAGACGAGTCAGCAGTATCTGCTTGTCTCATCGAAAGTGGTGTAAAGGAGGGTTCGGCTTCAGCATATGGCTGAGGGGACAGCGGACCGGTGTGCAACGATTCTCTGGACGACGCCGCGGACGAAGAGGAAGAGGAGGATGTAGAGGCGGATCTTGAAGACGTCCAGGACGAGTTGCCAGTGATCCAGGACACTAAGATGCCCATTCAGTTCTGTCTGCGACTTGCGCGAATGAAAGTAGAAGAGAGAAGAAGAAGCGAGTTACTGACTGTAGTAGCGAAGCCTAGCAAGAGCATAAATGGCGTACTTAAGGGCGGTTTTGGGATCCAGCGTGTATGGTGAAACCGACGAGGAGAAGGAGGAGGTTGGGTTGCCAGCAAGTTTGAGGAGCCGGCAAGTTGAATTTGGGGACGGTGCACGTCTGGTTGGACGCGGTGGCCGTGAAGCGAGGGAGGAGGAAAAGAGAGTTACTGACGCAAGACCAGCCGTCAGACACGAGGAGGCAACTAGAGCAGCCGACGGTGGATTTGTGTCGTGACCCTGTTCATGAAGTTCGCAGTAGCACGGCGCACGAGCGAGAGGTGGACGCAAGCGACGGCACGGGGACAGAGACGCCTGCGAGGGGGATCTTAGGGAAAGCGGAGAGGGGGAGCTCGTCGTCGTGTGTTCGTCGTCGTCGTCGTCGTCGCTCAAGCAGTCGTCGTCGCTGTGCGCGGTGGCGAGGGAGGTGCGGGGACGGAGAGCGGGGAGTCGAGAGCGTGTCGAATGAGGGAAGGAAGGAAGGAAGGCGGGATGTTGTCGTAAAGGGAAAAAGAGAGGAAAAAAGGAATAAAAAAGCGATGGAAGGGGCTCGGCCGTCGAAGACCTCAATGCGGTCATCCCACAGAAGCTCTGCTATGACGTACGTCCCAATTCAGTCCAATAACCTTGTTTTCCCAGGCACTCGTCAAGCTGTATTACATCATCTGGCTATATTTTACTCTTTTTCTCT
Source organism: Schizopora paradoxa (assembly GCA_001020605.1). Classification (NCBI taxonomy): domain Eukaryota; kingdom Fungi; phylum Basidiomycota; class Agaricomycetes; order Hymenochaetales; family Schizoporaceae; genus Schizopora; species Schizopora paradoxa. Next base: position 123,127 of record KQ085974.1, read on the forward strand.
CTTTTTCTGCCAATCACAGCTCTCCTCGGACAGCCTTGTCGAGGCTCGAGGCGAAGTATCTGCAAGGGAGTGGTTAGAACCGCAGAGCAACTGCAAAGCGCATACACCCACTTTATGTTGTGGGTGTTCAGACCCGCCATCGAGATGCGGCCATTCGTCGTCAAGTACACATGTGCCTTTTCAATCAGTGCCTGCGACTGCGCGGGGTTTATGCCTGTGAAGCTATTTATCCAAGAAAGACGTCAGCGAACGCTCTCGCAGCGGCAACATTGGCCCAGATCGCCCGAAAGAGACGTCATTCCATCATCTCGGCAAAACAACACCACCCACCTAAACATCCCGATCTGCTTCACGATGTGGTCCCAGTTGCCAGGCGTTTGAAGCTCTTCAGTCAGCAGTCGATGGAGCTCCTTGCGCATGCTGATGATGCGTTCCGCCATAGTCTTGATGTCCCCCTTCCACTCGTCGAACAGTTCCGCATTGTTCATGATCAGTGACATCTGCAATCCGTGCATACCGTCCAGTCAGTCTTCTCTTCTCATTCCCTCCGACTTGATCGAGGCACTCACCAGCCGAGCACCGTGTGAGGGCGGGTTGCTGATCTCGCTCCGCTGCAGCACAGAGAGCTGGCTCTTCACCCGCTCGGTAGCGTCTTTGGTCGCGCCGACGACATGGAGAGCACCCACCCGCTCGCCGTACAGACCCGCATTCTTCGCGAAACTCTGCCGAAAGTATTCCATTAGCCATGACACAGAAATAAAAGGAATCGGAAGACTCTACTTTACCTGACAGACCAGCATCGGCACGCCCCTTTCCTCGAAGTATCTCACCGCACTCGCATCGCCCTCCAGGTCGCCCGTCGCAAAGCCTTGATACGCGCAGTCGAAGAACGCAAAATGCTTCTTCGCCAGCATCACGTCTGCGATCTCCCGCCACTGCTCCTTCGTCGGATCCACCCCCGTCGGGTTGTGCGCGCATGCGTGCAGGAGGATCACCGAGTGCTCCGGCGCATTGCTAAACGCTTCGAGCAGCGCCTCATAAGCGAGTCCGACCGTCTTCGGGTCAAAGTACGGATAGTCGACGGGCTCGATCCCGACGTTCTTGAATATCGCGTGGTGGTTTGCTGTGTGGTTTGAAACAATACGGCGTTTAGTATGAGGTCATTCCTCGGCGAAATTCGAGCGGATGCGCACCCCAAGTAGGATTGCTCAGGTAGATTGTCTTGTCCCCATTCCACTTGTAAAATCTGCTCAAGAAGAGCGCACCAAGATGGTTCGCACCAGTGCCAGAGATAGTTTGCACGCTACATCGACCATTCATTAATAACAAGTAGTGAAAGGATTTATCCTTCAACGCCATACGCACCTGGCAACCCTCCCTTCGCCAATCGCAGCAGAGGCTCCGCCCAGCATCAGTTTCGCGGCCGCTGACGTGAACTCCGGCAGCCCAGTGATTGGGAGGTACTCATGATCGAGTGCGGGATCGTTGAGCAGGATCTCTGTCGCCTACACGTATTGCCTAGTCAATATATGCGCACCCCTCAGCGCGAAGCACACACGCACCTTCTTCACCACGGGTAAGACCCACGGCTTGCTGTTGTCATCCCTGTACGCGCCAACCCCAAGATTGACCTTCTGCGGGTAGGCATCCGCCTTGAAGCCCGCCGTAAGCTTGAAGATGCTGTATGCGCCCTCGCCATCAGTCCGAGTCCACTCAGATCAAAATCAGCCTTCACGACGCACCTGTCCGGTGGAGCGAGTGGGACGGTCGCCCATGTTTCTGCAATGTGCATCCCTTGAGCGTTGCCCGGAGGACGAAAAAAAGTCAAAGGATGACTAGATGCGCGTACCTGCGGTGTCTGACTGCGACATGTGTCCAAGAAGCTGCTTCGCGCGCGCGGAGGCCATGGCAGTTGGTCAGTAAAATAAGGAAGAAGACGGGGAGACACCTCACGAGAGTAGAATAGAGTGGTGGTTTGGTTATAAAGTCGAGACGGCCGTCCAGTTCGCCCTATGCGACCCCAAATGAACGGTTCGGCGGAGGTGCTTGGTGCTGATGCGACTGACACGTGAAAAGCCTGAAGGAAAGAGACTACGGCAGCGGCTGTAACAGCTGAACGTAGTTCAAGTTAGCAGAAATTATCGTCGTCGTCGTCGTTTGTATGGAACTCGAACGTTGCGCATAATGTGCTTTATATCGATCGCAGCCACACCCCGGTTTGCATGCGCTCCTCCGTGTCGCTCCGGCGTATTTCCGCGTACAACCGCAACGTTCAGCATGGATCAAAGCAGCCAAGTGGATTTACACAGCGCGAAATTTACCAAATGCCGCAGAGACAGGCAAGAAAGGCGAACGATGTCCCAGATACAGTAGCGTCCGCCGGTATGAAGAAGAGAAGTCGGTCGGCATGCTCAAAGCGTTCGGGAGGATGGGGTTCGGCCAAAGCATCTGAAATGTCAGAAGGGACGCCCAGGGACGAGCAATGCCTCCATCAATCGAGACGAAACCGATCGTTTCAGCCCTTTGGTGACCGAAACAAAGAAATAGTTCTTTGCCATACTCTGAAAGACCGAGAATCGGCAAGCAAGCGATCGCGGCAACGCACTGATAAATGAGCATGCAAGAATTTCTCATCGAAGTGGCGAAAGTTGACTGGGGGAATCACGCCGCAGAGTAAGCCATAACGCAAAGTTATCCGGTGAAGAAAAATCCGATAGAAGATATGGAATTACAGAGAGCGTAGGCTCAGGGTACCGACGAGATAGAGCGTGACAACAACATGAATATAAAAATGTCCGGGAAGATTACTGCAAATGAAAGTATTCAGCAAAACGAAGCAATGAAGGGAAGATGGAGGGAACTCACGATAGCAAGAAGAACGATAAGACAAACGAAAACAGCGGGTCCAGCCCCACACGCTCACACCGCGACAATCTTACGGGCGACTGTCTGCTCCCCCATGAGCTTGTTCGCGAATCGCTCCTGCCCTAGCTTCAAGTACGCCTCTCGGTTCGGGCAGTCGTGATGTTCCGGGTAACGATGCTGCGCGGGGAAGGCCCATGCGTCAGCGATGGGCACACGACTCGACATGGACGAGACGGCGACTGCTCACCTGGCTACAGAATGACGCCTCACAAAGCGAGCAGTCTCCTGCAAACGCTACGGCGCGGCTCTTGCATCTCTCTGGCTGTTGTGCGACCTCAGTGTTGGCGTCGGCGTCGGCGTCGGAGGCAGGGGCGGGGGCGGGAGGGACGTATGCGCAACGCTTCTTTCCGGCCATGGCGAAAGCTGATAGTGAGCTAGAGAATGCTAAACGAAAGCCTGTTAGATAGAGACGGGCACGAGGAAGGGGTGGACAGCTCACTGGGACTGGGGGGTAGGAGGAGGAGATGGGAGAGGAAGGCTAAGGCGGGGGACGGTGGCACTCGCTTATAAGGGGAGGCCTGTGCGAGGACGCGTCAGCATGCACCTGGCGCTACGCACAGCCACACGACGCCTCCCCGCTACAGCGCGGCAAAAGGACATCCCGCAGCCGACCAATCGCTGTCTTACCCGACCCTTAGTTTGCGACGAACTCCGGCAAAACGCCAAACACTTTGTGAAAAACGCTATCATGTTCATTCTGCACTTTACACCTGCAAACTACCAAAACCCCTTTTTGCGTTCACGGAGGCAAAATGGAGAAGGCCGCTGACTGAGCGAATATCTCATTCGAATTCAATGGGTCCGCAAAGGTCAACCTGTAACCTACATCGAAATTCAATATTCATTACTGATGAATGTTAGACCACAGCACTTACCTGGGCTCTCAGGTAGGGTGACATTAGATACGTTGAACTCTCTATCGGATGTTTTCACAATTGCAACGATCTAGAAGAATCAAGAAAACCATAAGACCGTCTGAGTTTGTCTGTATTATTCTTACCACCAAATTTCCATTGAGAACCGACATGTTCTGGTTATTGATAATAACCCTTTTGTCTTCGTAAGTCTCACAAACATGCTTCAAGACGATCTGATAAACACATACGAGAAATTTGATGGATCGCCATTGACGAACGTCCAGGCAATTAAATTCGGTTCATTCTGAAGCCTGAACGTGCTTGTGAGCAGTTTGAGAAAGAAAGACATGCATGGTTGTTTACCAGGGTACTATGCCCGATGGTTGAGTTATCTCAATACCTGGATTGATGTCGTTCATCTGTGAACTGGAAGACAAAGTATTGATGTTGAAGGCGTACCGAACGAAGGCACAGAGAAGGTGATCATCGCCAAGACAGAGACGACATTTCGCAACGTAAGGCGCATCGTTTCTTCAGTGAACTGGGGGCGAACGATGAGTATTGGAGATCTTTCAGTCGTAGTGCTTTATATAAAGCCGGCTGCATATTCTGTGGGTACATTTATCAGTCCTGCCGATGTTCTTTCCACGAGATGGAACTATAAATGACTTACTCCGAGATCGCAGGCGATGTACGACATGCAGACTGCGAGACCTTAAAACGAAGCGAGCAAAGTTCAACAAACGTTGTCAACAGATATGTTCTTCGAGATAGATAATGAATAAGCTCACTGTAAACTGCTGGCAGATCAAGCTATGTTATCTTAGCGATCTCGCCACTTCTCTTGAACCAGTGCTTTCTAAAGAAATTATGAAGAAACAATTCAAGTCAAGGGCAACAACGGTTACACATCGCCGTACAGAGAGACATCAAACCGTGCATAGATCGAAGTGCGTCAAGTTGATGGATTTCAGAATTTCATGGGAGAAACAGATATTGAGATGCCGACATAGGATCAATTTCTCAAAGTTCGAAGACAATACCGAGGTTACTTGTAAACCAAGAAGTACAGTCAAATCTTCCTTCAGCAGAAGAAAATCAGAAACGAGAATCAGAAAGAAAAGACGTGCCTCACCGTCGCTACAGATAAGTCAAGGAGAACAATCGCATAGGAAAATGTAGTCCGTTGCATAGTCCTTTTGTGTCCGAAGATAGCAGGGTAGAGCATAACGTACGCTCAGGCTGACGTTGTGAAGCCGACGTCGTTGCCTGACGTGCCCACTCGCCGTCGCAGATCGTCATTCTCTGCCTGGAGCTTGACGAGCAGTCCACTCTTTTCTTCCAATTCCTGCTTTGTTTCTGCAAGCTGCTTCGAGAGCTCCTCGTCAATCTCGCCTGCGCCCACAGCAATCCCTGAACAATCATCACATAAGTCAATCTTTCAACATAGCTTAGAACTGCATCGCACCTCCGACGAGTTTGACCAACCGCCATAACCGAAGCAGCACGAGCAACCCCACAAGCTCCTGCTCGCGCCCTCTCAACACCACCTCAAGCACAAACGTCGTCAAGATAACCACCGCATCGAACAGGTGCAGGGACGCATGCGGAACTGCTCCAAGAGGCCTGTAGTACGAGAACCCGAACGCGTACGTCGCGAGCGGTATTTCAATTAGGAAGAACGTCGTGATCGCTAGCGATATGTGCGCGAGGACCTCAAGCCAGGCGGGCTGATCCTCCTCACCACCACCTCCAGCACACGGGTCTACGAGAAAGGTGTATACGAGGTCTGCGAGGACGCATGTCGCATCGACGGCGATCTGGAGGCATTGTTGAGTTAGTGGAACACGCAACAGTATAAAAGTCTTCAACGCACAAGAAAGATGATGGCCTTATGGAAATGCTTCGACTCGAGCTTTTCTCCAACCCATTCCCGGCGTGTTAGCTTGTCATTTTCCTCTCGGACATCGTGGTCGGCGGCTTCGAGGTTGCCAAGTGCAGGGCTTTCTGCTCTTCCTTGGCGTGTTCCACCAATCAAAGGCTCTTGCTCGTCGTAAGACATGGTTGACGGAAGAGATGCAAAGTGGGCGAAGTCGTAGATAAAGGTCGAGCTCCGTTTGTTATATTCGCTCTATCTACCAGCTTCACTGCTGATGGTCAAGAGTCGAGACAGACGTCAAGTCGCAGCCGAATTTAGCAATAAAGCGCCGTATAATATTAAAAATCCTCGATAGACAAAATACGATAACTTTGAAGTAAGGAGAGAAAGGCAAAAAAACCATAGAACTAGATGCTGCCGTCGTCGCTTTCGTGTGGTATCGAAAAAAAGATTGCGGGAAGAGGGAGAAGGAAAAAGCAAGTCCGTCCATCCTGTACGCTACTACGAATAACGCCATTGGTTTCGTACCGTCGAAGCCGTCTCGGTATCGCGAAGGTCCCTCTATTTCTTGTTGTTCGTGACCACGACAATCGCGACGATGACGGCAATGATGATGAGAATGATGACACAGATCCAGAAGCACCACCAACGCTTCCTTCGGGCTGCTTTCGCAGAGTTGCGGGCCTTGTCGAGTTGAACACCTGCTTCCTGAAGGTTCCTTTCGGTGTCTTCAACATTGTCACTCGCATGATGAATTTGGTCATCCTGCTCGTCCACCATCATCTTCAACTATGATTTTCGTGCAATGGATGGGTTAGCGGTCGTATTAGGCGATCATACGAGAAAAATGGAACACGTACGTCAGAGAAAAGCTGCGCAAGTTCCCTAAGAGTATCTGCGATCTGTTGTACGTCCTCCCTTCGCTGTTGTGCATTGCGGTACGCGCCTCTCGCTTCCAGTTGTTGGTTACCCAACGACTTGCAATAAACGTCAGCGGCAAGGAAATATAGAAGTAAAGGGAGGCCTCACAGCTTGAGCGAAGATTTGTTGTCCTTCGGCAGACATTTCCACGCACTTTTCCAAATCATCTGGGGAGATGCCAGGGTTGACTAACCAATACACATAAACATCAGAAAGCCCAAGATGATAAAGTGACTGCACATACCAATCTTGACCTGGCGTTTGATAGTTTGGTTGTATTTTTCTCTCGACCTCCGCTCTTCATCTTGGAACCTTTCGATGGCAGTTCTGAATTTCTCCTTGACGAGCTCAATCTGAATTTGTAACGTTCTGAGCACGCTGAATTGCAGAAAAATATACCGAAGATACTGACTTGTGGACGGAGGTTCGGGTCCCTATTCTGTCTCGACCAGTCCTGGATGCTGTATTTGATGTTTTCCGCCTGCTTCCTCATTTTGCCCGTGAGCTGCGTCACCTCATCACGCTTTGGGTCGTTCAGCTCGACGCTATTCGACAGCTGGGCGCGAAGGTTTCCAATCTGGTCAATTCTACCGTCGTAGCTTGCGATTTCTCTTTCAATTTCGACTTTCTGTTCGCGACGGAAACATCACAGATAAGATTTCCAACCGAAAGCCAACAGAATGATGCGAAGTTACCTTGTCGAAGAAAGAGTCCCCTCCCGTATTTCCATATTCTGATTTTCCGTAGCCGTTGTTGGCGGTGGAAGACATTTCATAGCTCTCATTGCGCTGAGTACGATAGGAAGGATACTGAGAGCGTAGCTCTGGGGTGCTGTTGTCACTGCAGATCAAAACCAAATTTGTCCAAGTCAGTCAGGCCGTTTGGAGCAAAACGAGGCGGCGACAAAACAGAACATTGTATCGTACCCGCCGGTATAGTTGCTACCTCCCTATTCGAACGACACGAACGTCGGCGAGAAGGAGATGCATGGTCAGTTTGATGCGCAGCATGACAGGAGCGAGCATGGGACGCACCCTCATTGCGGCAAGCCTGTCTCGCGCCATGTTGAAAACGGAGAGTGACCGAGCGCTGAACGGTCAGGAAGACGAAGAGATGGAGTAAAGAGCGAAGATGTCTGCCACAGAGGCGGTATAAGAAAGAAAGCAAAGCTGGAACGCAGTCCAAGCAAGGCGGTGGTCGACGGTGGGTGGGCGGAGGCGGAGGTGTCCAAGGCGATGCGATGCACGGGTTCGTCAGTCCAGCGCAGTTCCCACACTGTACTATCCGTGCAAAAAAGAGCAAATCTCATCATGGGCGGCTTTCATTTTGGGCGCAAAGCAATCTACAGCTACTCTTCGTTAAATTAAAGAATATATTTAATTAATGCTTCAACGCCTCTCGCAACGTCGCAATTTGTCGTTCTACCATTCCTTTACTTGTCCCCCCAATCGCGCACCGCCTTTCGACGCTCGCCTCGAAATCGAAAACGACCTTGTGCACGTCCTCTTCAAATAACGGAGAAAGACTCTGGTAGTCTTTCAGAGACAGCTGATGTAGCTGGACGTTTCGTGCTTCCGCGAGAGCCACCGCCCGACCAGAAATATGATGTGTTTCGCGAAATGGAATCTGATGCAAACAGTAAGGCTCCAGTATTTAAACCATCGAAGTTCAGAACTCACTCCTTTGCGCACTAAGTAGTCGGCCAGATCGGTAGCGAGCACGTCTAAAGTGAGAGCCGCTTCCATTTTTTCCTTGTGGACCTAACGAAGTGAAAGGGGAAAAATGAGTTGTGACACTTCGGAAGGACACTACTTACGTTCATAGTGGCAATCACGCCGTTCGCAATGTTCAAGGACGCGAGAACATGATCGTAGGTGTCGAACATAGGTTCCTTGTCTTCTTGCAGATCTTTGTTGTATGTCGAGGGCAGCCCTTTCAGACTCATTACGAAACCTGCCATCTAATAGAACGCATCGTAAGATGTTTGTTTAGCTTAATGTTCGTAAATGCAATCATCTGACATTTCCAAAAATCCTTCCGCTCTTCCCTCTGAGAAGCTCGAGCGAGTCAGGATTTTTCTTCTGCGGCATGATGCTAGATCCCGTACTGCGAAACGATTTGAATAAATAATGTATGGCTAACTATAGCTCAAATACGTACCTGTACGCATCGCTGAGCGTGACGAACCCGAATTCAGCGGTCGAATACACGACGAGATCCTCCGCCATTCTGCTGACATGTGTCATCGTCAAACTCGCCCACATCATGAACTCGACGACGAAATCCCGATCTCCGACGCCCCACAGACTATTGGGTGCCAAAGACAGGAAGCCCAGTTCGCGAGCAAGGAACTCGCGGTCAATGTTGAACGGATTGCCTGCCAACGCACCGCATCCCAAAGGCAGTACAGAGATTCGCGGTATGAGCTCCTTGAGCCGCTGGAGATCGTTGTGGAAGTAGAACGCATGGGACAAAAGCAGGTGCGACCAGCGAATGGGTTGACCTCTCTGTTCGTACGCAGGATGAGAAAATTTTAGAGCGGGTATCCATAATGCGCAACGAACCTGCAAATGCGTGTATCCAGGCATCAGGATGTCCTTCTCCTTGTCAGCGCGTTCCACCATCACACCAATGAGCTCTGTAAGAGCCTTGTCCATCTCACGAACGGCGTCTAGCAACCAGAGACGCATATCCGTTGCAACTTGATCGTTTCTCGATCGTCCAGTGTGTAGTTTTCCTCCCAACGGACCTATGATCTCGCTGAGCCTCCGCTCGTTCGCAGTGTGAATATCTTCGTCATCGGCCTTTACTTCGAACTGATTCGAGCAGATTCTCAAAATAAAAATGAGGGAATCGAGGTGCAGAGTACTTACCTGACCAGAAGCCCATTCTGCGCGGACTTGCTCAAGTCCTTTCACGATCGTCTTTACTTCTTCCTTCGTAAGGATTCCGGATAGTGAAAGCGCTCTAGCGTATGCAATAGATCCATTGATATCTTGAACATGCATCCGCTTGTCATAAGAAAGTGACTGGTTGAAATCGTGCATTCTGTACTTAAAGATTAAATTTTCCCGCCCGAATGAAGAAAATGCTTCTGAACGACTACTCACAGAGGGTCCGTCTTTCCCGTGAATCGACCTCCCCATAGTTTCTGTTTTGTAGGCTCTTCCGCCATAGATATGTATTCGAATGAATGATACGAGAGTAACGAGCACAAGGATAGTTCTCCAGTTAAATGTGACTCGTGTCTCAGCCACGCGCTTATATGTACTCTTTGGGACGGATTTCGTCAAGATTTGCAAACATCTTATCAGTTCCGTCAGATAGATGATTGAATATGCAAAAAGCACGAAATCCAATTGTCATAAACGCGTCGTACTAGAAGAGATTACATGACATGACTAAAGACAAAGTGGTATACGGTTCCAACAGAGGAGCAGTGAATGAGGAAGCAAAATGGAGGTGGTATTAGTGAAGGATGAAGTAATACGAAAAGACCCATGAATGACGAGGAGTATCGTCAAGAGACACTAGTGAGCTTAAGGTTAAGAATAGAAGGTAAAGGGGAGAAAGTGGCATGAATGGCGTGAATTGCTGCGGAAGAAGGAAGGCATGTTTATGCGGCGGCAGCGACAACAGGGGCAGCAGGTGCAGCATCAATAGGCTTAGCCTGAGGTTAAGTCGTCAGGATAATAAATATAGAAAGCAAGACTAAGCACGCACCTCTTCAGCAGGAGCAGCAGCTTCCTCCGTCTTGTTCTCCACTGGGTTCTCGAGAGGGGCAACTGGTGCGGGCTCGTCGATCTTGGGAGGGTTCTCATCAACCTTGGCGGGGGTTGCGACGTCCTCCTTCTGCTTGGGCTTGAAGAAGTTGCCGACGCGCGACGAGAGTCGACGGCCGACTTTGATCGCCTTGGGGGTAGCCTCCTTGTTAAAGAAAAATAAGTTCACGAAAAGATAGGACTGAACGTAATAATACCTTCTTCTCCTCCTCCTTTTCGGACTGCTCAGCCTTCTCCTCCTTTGGAGCAGGCGTCTCAGTGGATGGCTCGGTGACGGCGGGCTCCACGGGTGCACTGTGGTACACAAGTTAAATCACAAACGCCAAGTTGTTAGGACACGCCGCTTACGCTTCAGTCGCCTGTTCTGCTGGGGTCTCTTCAGGCTTCGCAGCCTCTGCAACCTCCGGGGCAGGAGCAACCTCCTCTTTCGCGGGCTCCTCAGCGGCAGGAACCGCCTGGGACAAAATGAGCATCGCCAAGTGATCAGATAAAAAAGCATGACTCACCTCGACTTCCTTTTTCTCCTTCTTGGGGCTCTTCGGGGCCTTGTGCTTCGATCTCTCCTTGAAAGGAGCTAAGATCTTCGCAATGAAACCGGGGCTCTTGGGACGCTCCTCCTTCTTGGTCTCCGTAGCTTCTGGCTTCGCTTCAGTCGCAGTCTCTTCCGCCTGGCGACCACATCAGATATGGGCTTGAACTTTTACGACGTGAACTTACGGGCTTCTCCTCAGCGGGGGCCTCAGTGGCGGCAGGCTCAGTGGCGGCGGGCTCCTGTAAAAGCTTGTGAGATGAGAAAGAAAATCTGAAGAAAATCTGAACGCACCTCGGGCTTGCCCTCTTCTTTCACAGCTTCCTCCTACAGAAG